>OY856186.1:26627373-26833661 GCA_963693315.1 Diogma glabrata | reverse complement strand
TTTTGTACAAAATTTACCAAATTTCCTAACTCTGTGAATTTTTACAAATTTTTCTGTCAATCAGTGTCGAAACGTATGGGGGGAACGGTGTGAATTTTACACTTTTTTCACAATAACTCAAAAACTGGGCACCGCAAAATTCTAAAAAAAATTGCAACGAATTCTAAATTAGATGCTCTTTCAAATGACACCCCACTCGCTTGGGTCAAAAAAGTAGTTTTTTACCCCCTCTACCCCGGTCCTCTAAACACACAGAAATATAATTATTGGAGACTTCGCTATAGTTTTCGTACAAAATTTAGCGAATTTCCTAACTCTGTGACTTTTTACAAATTTTTCTGTTAATCAGTATCGAAACGAATGGGGGGGGGGGGAACGGTCTGAATTTTGCACTTTTTCGACAATAACTCAAAAACTGGCCATCGCAAAATTCTAAAAATAATTGCAACGAATTCTAAATTAGGTTTTCTATCAAATGACACCCTACTCGCTTGGGTCAAAAAAGTAGTTTTTTACCCCCTCTACCCCGGTTCTCTAAACACACAGAAATATAATTATTGGAGACTTCGCTATAGTTTTCGTACAAAATTAACAAATTTCCTAACACTGTGAATTTTTACAAATTTTCTGTTAATCAGTGTCGTAACGTATGGGGGGAACGGTCTGAATTTTGCACTTTTTTACTATAACTCAAAAACTGGGCACCGCAAAATTCTAAAAAGAACTGCAAAATATTTCAAATTAGATGCTCTTTCAAATGACACCCCACTCGCTTGGGTAAAAAAAGTTTTTTTTTACCATTCTACCCCGGTCCTCTAAACACACAGAAATATAATTATTGGAGACTTCGCTATAGTTTTCGTACAAAATTTCGCGAATTTTCTAACTCTAACTCTGTGAATTTTTACGAATTTTTCTGTTAATCAGTGTCGAAACGTATGGGGGGAACGGTCTGGATTTTGCTCTTTTTCGACAATAACTCAAACTGGCCACCGCAAAATTCTAAAAAAAATTGCAACGAATTCTAAATTAGGTGCTCTATCAAATGACGCCCCACTCGCTTGGGTCAAAAAAAATTTTTTTTACCTCCTCTACCCCGGTCCTCTAAACACACAGAAATATAATTATTGGAGACTTCGCTATAGTTTTCGTACACACAGAAAAATACCTCATTTAATTTTAAGATTTTTGTAATTTTAATTCAACTTTTGCAAAAAACTTTTGAAATTTAGTTAAAAATTTTAATTAAAAATAAAAAGTGTTTAAACGAAAAGTAAAATAGTTCATTTTAAATTTTCCAAAAGGCTGAATTAAAATTCATAAAGTATTTAACTCAACTGCACCATAACTTTATTTTAAAATTAAGAAAATGCATACTTAAAATTTTTTATATTACATTTAAAATTTTAGAAATGTTAAAGACAAATTTTATTCAAATTGCAGTTAGTTATTTTACAAAATATAATATTTAGTTAAAAATTTTTATTTAAATGTTTTTTCATTTTACTATAAAATGAAAAAAAATATTTACAAAATTCATTTAACATACCAAATTTAGTTTAACATTTTTTGCATTTCGCGTTACTGTTATTAAATTAAAATCAAAATTAAAACATTTTAATTTTAATATACGTTCAATCAGATATTTAACTGATATAATTAGTCGTAATAGCAAAAGTGATGAGAATAGACTTGTTCTTTTTTGTGTTTATATAAAGGATAATATTATATTAAATTTATTAAAGTTCTTATTAAAAATTTAACAATATTGTTATTGTAAAATAAAGACAATTTATAGTTGTGAAAAGCGTGTTACAAAATTTATTTTTTTATTACGTTTATTACGTTTATTGCGTTACGGTATATTACCGGTATATTACGGTATATTACATTTTTGGCGAATATTTCGGTAAGTTTAGATATTTTTTATATTTCATAAATAGTTTACAATATATTTCTTGCTAGCTATTGGTATTTGACAATGGACAAAGAAAACGAGCTAGAATTGAACTTATCAATCATACCATATGATAATACATCCATGGAATTGAACGAAGACATTTTAATAACATTGCTTCCAGAAAACAGTGCGAGTACACATAATTTTGCCCAGCCTTCAAGCTCCTTAACAACAACTGATCCTGATATATTTTTAGAGTCACTATTTAGCTCTTGGGAACTGGAAAATGAGACAATCCAGTATTTAAAAGACCGTCAGATTAAACTGAACGTGTTATTAAAAATGGATTTAAGTGATATTCATGACTTGTTTTCTGAAGCTAAAATGTTTGGACAAAAAATATTATTTAAAGCCGGGCTTACAAAATTAAGATCTTCAACCGTAATATATATTAAAATTAATTATTTGCATGTAGAAACATAAATAACTGTTGAAATATATATAACAGGATAATCCACTACAGACAGTATCAGTAGCCGATACTGTTTCCATGAACTCCAGAATTGCGGACTGGATTGAAAAGCAGCATTTTTCAACCCCTGTTGCAAGTCCCGCATCAACCAGCACTGCTAGCACTGCAAAGTAATTAAAACAGTTTTAACAGTTATAAACTATATTTGTTATTAATATTTCAATATTTTTCAAAATAGGAATACAACATATTTGATGAATGACAATATAGATGAAATTTTAAAAACTACGATCAAAGGTCAAATTGTATTGGCTTACTTTAATGAAAATAAAATGCTAGATAAATGTTCACAAACCGACTTAGTACATTGTATCAGTAATCATTTTTTATTAAAATTGCCGCGGCGCCTAAGACCAGATGAATTAGAAACGATATCGAAAAATATTGTAGAACTATTTCCATCAGAAACCTCTGTAAAAAATTGGATTTTATTTCAATTTATTTTTATTAAATATTTAATTTTCTATGTTATAGGAGTATTATTATAAGCCGAGAAAACAAATCAAAAGAAACAATAAAGGAGAACCAGTCAAAAATACTAACCCAACCGGCAAACTTTGGGATTGCTACAGCAATGCGTGGTTTAAAAGTAAAAAATATAAACAACTAACTAAAAGAAAACCAGTAAACACAGAATCCTCGAACGAAATTTTAATTTCTCAAAGTACTTCAACAGAATCAGGTGAGCGATAATTATTTATACATGCATAATTTGCAGGTTAAACCTTTTTTCTGTTTTTAGACAACTTTCATATTATTAAGGAGTGGCTTTGGGAAAACCTTGAGCCGTGGGACGAAATATGTTTAAAATGGAAAAATACATCGGTAGATAGGACAAAACAATTGAAAAACTCTAAAGAAAAAAATATTGCACAATTTTTGAAGGAGTGGCCAAGATATAATGACAATTTAGGATATCAATTAGTATGCATTAATGAATTGAACTCATCAAAAAAGCTAATTATAAATATTTGTTTTTACATTTTTACAGGTTGATATCGACTTCCAAACGTTGTATCCAGGGACCGGAGATTTACTGCTTAATAAATTTGAAGATTTTTGCAGTCGTAGTATTAAATTATTTGAAATTAATATAAAAGACTCAAAAAATAAACGTTTGCTTGAAATTCTAAAATCATCGTCTGAAACTTTAGAACTAAGTATGCGTTACAAAAGTATACTTTTTGTTGAAAAACTCTGACATTATTTTTTTTTAGATTCTAAACATTATATCACAGCTCTTCTCTAGCATGCTGTACTACAGCCCCAGAGGCAGAAACCAGATGTAAAGCCAACAATTTCAGATGCACAAAAAGATTTCGTGATAAACATTCAAGATATCAAAGAATTAGATGAACAAGTAAAATCAATACAAGACACATTTATGCAACAAAAAAAGCCATTGCAACCCCGAATAATAGTTGTGGGTAAGTGTATTAAAAGTTTAGAACACTTCTATGTATTTTGCGATGGTGTTAAATATAAATGCGGTTCTTTTAAAAAATGTATTGATGTAATAATTAAGATCTGTTTTGTATTTGACATAAATTATTCATCGATTAGTAATAGTGTATGGCTTTTTTTCCAAGAATTTTTTTTTAATATCGATTCTTTAAACGCCAAAGTTAAACAAATAGTTCATTCACTGTTTTATTTGTTTGATTAACTTTCAAACACCCTTGAAGTTAATAGATCATTTGAAATACTTTCATGGAGTACCGTCAATTTTTGATTTCAAATGCATGCAAAACAATTGTTACCAAATTTTTCAGAATATTTATAAATTTAAAATTCATTTAACAAAACATGAAAAAAATTTTATAATTCAGTCAGAAACAGAAAATCCAAAAAAAACAAAATTTTCTGCAACTCCATCTGCAAGTAACCAGTTCCAAATTTCAGATTTTAAATCTATATCTACTAATACGACCTCAAATGCTGAAAATAAATGTGTTTTATCAACTTCTTATTCTAGTATTGATGATATTAAACAACAAATGCTTTCACTTTCGTTATCATTGCACAGTAATAGCAGCATTTCTAGAAAAATTGTATTTGATATTCAGGAATCGATAAAAATTAAAATAACGCAACCGTTATCCTTTTTTTTGTCTCGATATTTAAATGAAGTTGAAAATCAAGAACAAATCAGAGAATGTTTAGAGATACTAAATAACCCATTTGCTAACTATGCTACCGAATATAAATTTTTCAAACATATTGAGTCGCTAGGTATATTTTCCATGCCAAGATCGTTTCTAATTAGTAACAGTTTAGGAAAAATTATTAGGCATAGTACTCCTTCGTTAGCTGAAGATAGCGTTGAGGGTTCATTATGTAATATTCATTTTCAGATAAAGAAATATTTTGAAACGTCAGACATATATATGAAAACTATTGAAAACATGAAAACTCTAGAAACTGATTCAAATTATTCTAGTGTTGTTAGTGGATCTAATTGGAAAAGAACAAAAGAGCTATTTATTGGAAAAGTTGTTATACCCTATTTGTTATACTTTGACGACTTTGAAATAAATAATGCTTTAGGTCCCCATGCAGGAAAACATTCTGTATGTGGAATATACTTTTGCTTTCCAACTGTTCCTAAATTTCAACTGTCTAAATTAAGTAATATCTTAGTGGCAGGATTCGTTAAGTCACGTGATTTAAAAGAGCATGGAAATTCTGCTTGCCTTTCGCAATTAATTTCGGAGTTAAAAAAACTTGAAATAGAAGGTCTTACAATCGAAACCAAGGAAGGAAATTTCAAAGTATTTTTTTCTTTATTTCAAATTGTGGGCGATAATTTGGGTTTAAACTCAGTATTAGGATATCAAACATCATTTAATGCTAGCTCGTATTGCAGACTATGTAAACGAACTAAAATTGAGACTCGAAAAGATACCACCGAACATTTTAATAGTTTAAGAGACCGAAATAATTATAATAATGATCTTATTTTAAACGATGTATCAGTAACAGGCGTTAAAGAAAATTCAAAATTTAATGAAATTCCAAGTTACCATGTCACTGATAATGTTGCCTGTGACATCATGCATGACATTTTTCTCGGAATTTGTAAGTACAATCTATCATGCATCTTAACTGATTTTATATTTAACAAAAAAATGTTTAGCTTAGAAGTTTTTAATTTTCGTAAACGAATGTTTAACTATGGTAAGACGGAAATAGGCAACATTAGTGGACCAATATATACAAATTGTATTAAAAATTCGAATTTTAAAATGAGCGCTAGAGAACTGAAATGTTTTTTTCATTTTCTTCCCTTAATTTTGAGAGATTTAGTTCCCGTTAACGATAAAGTATATAAATTTATGATATTGTTTGTTGAACTGATCGATTTACTCTTGCTTGGTTCTTATGATGAAAGCATTTTACTACGATTAAAACTAATTATTAAAGAACACAATTTTCTTTATATGAAACTATTCAATACCCACCTAAAACCAAAATATCATTTACTTGTGCATTACCCAGAAATAATTAGAAAATGCGGACCATTAAGGTATCTTTGGAGTTTTCGTTTTGAAGCTCAACACCAAATATACAAAAAGTATGCTCACAATATAACTTCGCGCTTAAACATTCCTTTAACTTTAGCAATAAAAGCTTCTCTTAATTTTTCAAATCATGTTTTTTTAAATGATTTTTTTCACGATGAATTTTTTGGAAATAAAAGTAAATCAATTACAAAAAATGAAATATATAGTGCATTATTTAATATTTCTTTTAATATTGAAGAATGTGAATTTGCAAATGATATTATATTTAAAGGATCAAAGTATGAGAAAGGATTTTTTTTATGTTTCTACCAAGAAAACAAACTTTTTGCAACTGAAATATTAGATTTTTTAATTAAAAATTGTTCCTATTACGTAATCTGTAAAAGATATGAAAATTTAAAATACATGCCGAATTATTTATGTTATGAAATTCCAGATTCATTTATATATGACATAATTGATTTAACTAAATTTATTGGTCCTCCAGTTTGTTTATTTTATTTGAATGATGGGAAAAAAGTCATTAGAATTAAAAATTATTTTTAAGCTCACTTTATATTATTAAATTATATTATATTATAGTTTTAGTTATAAGTACTTTTTCATACCAATTGAATTTAAGGTATGGCATTTTTTATGTAAAATTAGATGAACCTAACTATATATATTTTTTATTATTGAAATATAAATAAAAGTAAACAAAAAATATAATAAATTGAATTTTAAACAAAAATGAGCTGTTTTTTATTTTACGGACCAAAATCAAATAATTTTTTACTTTAATTTTAAAATATGTATATTTTAAAATAAAAGTAATATTTTTTTTGCAAATTTTGATACAAAAATTTTTAAATTTTGATTTAAATTTACTTTATTTAAAATAATTTTAATTTAAATAAAAATTCATTTTAAGTTAAAGTAATGACAATTTTGTATTAAAAATATTTAATTTATACATAAAGTTTTTTCTGTTTGTTGTAAAATTTGAAGAGTTTTTAATTTTACATTAAAAAATTTTAAATTTAATAATTTTAATGTATATATAAAATTTTTTTGCAATTTTAAAACAAATGTTTTGGGTTATTTAATGTAAATTTAATTTCCTTTTGCGCAAAATCTACAGCGAAATTATTTTGATTTAAATTGAAAACACTTTGAATTTAAATTTTATTTTTCTCGGTGTACGAAATTTAGCAAATTGCCTAACTCTGTGAATTTTTACAAATGTTCTGTTAATCAGTGTCGAAACGTAGGGGGGGGGAGGGGAACGGTCTAAATTCGCTCTTTTTTTTACTATAACTCAAAAACTGGGCATCGCAAAATTCTAAAAAAACTGCCCTGTTTTTTAAATTAAGTGCTCTTTCAAATGGGGTGTCATTTGACCACATTTTGACTTGACCACATTTTATATAGTGTTTTTACCCCTCCTCATTTCCACCCCCTTAATAAATCTAAGTATGGAAATATGACACTTTTTTATATTGTTTATTAAAAACGTACTAATTTTTCTATCATTCCAAGTACATTTGAAAATTTTCGATCAAATAGGTTCGGAGCTAATCGAGGTAAGAAAACGCGAAAGAAACGTCATTATTCAAAATTATACAAAAAATGGTGAGGTGTAAAATTCCAAAATAAATTTTTATGGAATACTGAAATGAAGCCCTTTCATATGATGCCCTACTTGAATCTATAAAAAAATGTATTTTCTCAAAGGTCTCACATCGCAGTCCTCTAAACCAAACGAAAACTACTTTTGTTTTATTTGTATCCGTCATTTCATGGGGACAGATTAGTTTTATATGCACGCCAAATTTCAAGTCCATTGCATTTATAGTTTACGAGATAATCGATATAATGTGAAAAATACGTTTTACTCTCACCAATAGTGTTCCGTATAAAAAACGGAACCCTAAAAAATAAATTAGAAATTATTGCAATTTTTTTTAGAAATTTGCGGTGCACAGTTTTTGAGTTATGGTAAAAAAAGGGCGATTTTCAGACCGTACCCCCCCCCCTACGTTTCGACACTGTTTGACAGAAAAATTTAAAAAAATTCACAGAACTTGGAAATTAGGTAAATTTTGTACGAAAATTATAGCGAAGTCTAAAATAATTATATTTCCATGTGTTTAGGGGACGGGGGTAGAAAGGGTAAAAAAAACCTTTTTTGACCCAAGCGAGTGGGGTGTCATTTGAAAGAGCATTTTTTTAGAATTTTACTAGTTTTTGAGTTATTGTTAAAAAAGTGGAAAATTCAGACCGTTCCCCCTCTACATTTAGACACTGATTGACAGAAAAGTTTGAAAATTCAAAGATTTAGGAAGTTTGGTAAATTTTGAATGAAAATTATAGCGAAATCTCAAATAATTATATATCTGTGTGTTTATGGGACGTGGATGGAGAGGGTAAAAAAAAAACTTTTTTGACCCAAGCAAGTGAGGTGTCATTTGAAAGAGCATCTAATTTAGAAATCATTGCAATTTTTGTATAGAATTTTGCAATGCACAGTTTTTGTGTTATTGTAAAAAAAATATTTTGGCACAAGTTCGTTTTGTGGGAGCCGCCCCATAGGGGTGGGGGGTGGGATCGTTGGAAAGCTTAGGTGGTGGGGGTTATATATATGTAGGTACCTTAGGCCGGAGGGGTGGGGTTTAGGAGTTATGGGGGGTTGGGTTCTCCATAGACTTAACATAGGAAATTTCCAGAATTGTTCTAAAACCTAAAACGAATTTCAAAATTTTAAAATTTTGACAATTTGACTTTTGTATTTATTAATAAAAATGAAAGTATAATAAGTATAAGTATAAGTAATGTGAGCATATATTAACACGCAGAACTATCAAATTATAACAATAATAAAAAATTAAATAAAAAAGGTCAGGTTAGGTGGATGAAGGGATGGGTGCGGGGGAAGAGGGGGAGGGGTGGTGTTGGGGGGGTAGGGGGTGCTATTGATCAAAGGTCTGCAGGGTTACAGAAGCGAATAAAAAATAAAATAATGTATCATAAAATATTATATCTTAAAATATTTCATTTCAAATAACCTAAACCCCACCCCTCCGGCCTAAGATACCTACATATATATAACCCCCACTACCTAAGCTTGTCAACGAACCCACACATCCCAAGGGGGCGGCTCTCATATAACGAACCGTAGCCAACCATTGGTGTAATTGAATCTTTCTTGAGTTACCATAAACAGCTATGCATAAGATTTAACCAAGAGTAACATTTTTTGAGTAATTTTTTATCAATATAGATTTGATTGTAATTTACTATTAACATTTACGATTAAACATTTATTTTGTTTGCTGTCTGGCAATATAAAAACATTACTACACAACTTTTTGTCAATAATTCTTGATATTGTGTTCTTAAGTGAACCTTGGCGAGCGAATTTTATTCGCACTTGTCTGAATTTTTTATACTTTAAAAAAAAATAAACCGAACATATTATATTCGCAACAATAAGTCTATATTGGCTTCAATAGAAATGAAAAGAATTACGCATTATGAAGAAGTAATCGATAAAATGATTTACAAGAAATATTTTCATATTTTTTAGCATTTCGGTTGGTTTTAAGATTAAGAAAGAAAACAAGATATTAGAAAAAGGCAACATATAAAAATATGAATACAAAATTTAAATTAAAATATTCAATAAATAAAAAATATAAAATAAAAATAATTAATTTATTCATCTTTTAATTCCTGTAACGAACTAAGAACTAAAATATAAATTTGTTTAGGATAAAGTTTTTTTCAAAAATAAATTCACACATCAAATCAAATGATATTTGATTAATAGTTTTTTAGTAAGTTTTCCTACGTGATTTTCATTGAAAAACAAAACTAGGTGGATTAATCAATTTAAATCAATCACGTATATGATCCGGGCTCACTTGAAAATTAAAAATCTGGGAAACTTCAATAACTTCTAATCTTGGCATTCAATTCGTTTCAAACTTAGTTGTGATGTACGCATATTTGTTTATTGGGTAAAAATGGGTAATAAAGATGCATCGGGCAACACGATGCTGAAAATAAATATGACATACATGACGATCCGCCATTATGTAATACACAGAGAGTTAAACAACATCTTAAATAAAAGTGAATAAAGATATTTATAAATTACATATCAAAAAGCGTTATTTCTATCTAAATTTTATTTACGTATGTTATAAACATAACATTGGCGACGCAGGAAAATCAGGATAACGCAAAAGGAAAAAAAATAGGTAAATTATATATAAAATAATTAAATACGACGCAACAAAAGAATATATAATTTAACACGAATAAAATACAAATTGAAAAACTTAAAAGTCTTCCTGACTTATATTACGACGAAAAGTTATAAAGATCACAGAACAACACAAAAAAATAAGTTTAATACGACGAAATAAAGTGAATTTTCACCAACGCAATAACAATATTGAAAATAATTAGAAATGGGAAACGACGACGCGCTTACAGTAATGGCGACCATGCAACCATTTGACCCAAATACGATGCAATGGAAAATTTACAAGTGTCGGATTGAAAGTTTTTTCCAACGCATTAAAGTTAATGACGAAAATGATAAAAAAAATCATTTATTAGATTTTATTGGGGTTAAAGCATTTGAAATGCTGTTCAATTCTTGTGCTCCGGAAGAACCGGGAAAAAAATCATACGACGAATTGTTGCAGATTTTAGAATTATATTATTCTGCGCCGGTAATAATATTTCACGAAAGGAGGATATTTTATGAAATTCAACGAAAAGAATGTGAAACGATAAAAGATTTTAGCATTCGGATAAAGAGTTTGGCATCAACGTGCAATTTTGGAAGCAGATTACCGGAAATGATAGTTGACAAGTTTGTCACCTGTATGAAGGATAAAACTTTTGACAGATTATGTGAAGAAGAAGGATTAACGATCGATAAAGCCGTAACG
Organism: Diogma glabrata; assembly: GCA_963693315.1. NCBI lineage: Eukaryota > Metazoa > Arthropoda > Insecta > Diptera > Cylindrotomidae > Diogma > Diogma glabrata. The sequence continues at coordinate 26,822,759 of OY856186.1, read as the reverse complement.
TTAGCATTGAAATACGAAGAACGTGTGAAAACGAATAATAAGGAATTTGATTTGAACGCGGTTCAGCATAAATTGACACGCAGTTATTTCACAACAAAAAATCAATCTCATAACAATCAACGCTCTACAAATAGAAACCAGACGAAAATTATGAATCGAGTACCGTGCAAACATTGTGGATTTACGAACCATCAAGAAATTAATTGTCGATACAAAAATGTGACGTGCAATAAATGTAAACAACGAGGCCATATGGAATCGGTATGCCGAACATCATCTAAACAACAAAGCAACGTGGTGAGTCTTATTTCAAGCGAAAATTTAGATTTAGTTAATACTAATATTAATTTAAATGATGAATACATTTGTAGTGTAGATTATGTTAATGTGAGTAGCTTAACAGATATTGAATTAAATATTTTAAATAGAAATGTATGCTTTCAAGCAGATTCGGGTGCAGGTGTGTCTGCAATTCCCGCTAATTTATTTTTAGAGTATTTTAATAAGAATTTACTATCACGGGATGATACGATTGTAAAAGGATACGGTGGTAATATATTAAAGGAAGTTGGTGGTTTCATACCTGTTATTTCTTATAATGGCGTTACACGACCATTTAAATTTTTAATTATTGAAAACGCTCAAATTCCAATACTAGGACGTAATTTTTTTAAGCTTTTTAATATTAAGTCTATTGCTATAAATAATGTTGATCTAAACTTAATAAAAATCGAAAACATTGTTGAGCAATTCGATGATCTTTTCAGTGGTGAAATTGGATGTTTGAAAAACGTTAAAATCAGATTAGACATCGACGAAAATATTAAACCAATTTTTGTAAAGGCACGAACAGTACCATTTGCATTTCGCGAGTCGATTGAAACACAATTACACGAATTAGAAAGGAAGGGTGTAATAACAAAGACAGACGCAACACAATGGGGCACGCCTCTTGTCCCAGTTTTAAAGGAAGACGGAACAGTTAGAATATGCGCTGACTATAAAGTGACAATTAATAAATTTATCAAAGATACGAATTACCCGATACCAAGAATAACGGACATTTTTACGAAGTTAAAAGGGTGCAACGTATTTTCAAAAATAGATATGATTTCAGCATATAATCAGTTGGAACTGGACAATGACTCGAAGAAGCTAGTTACTTGGAGTACGCACATAGGCAATTATACAGTAAACCGCTTGCCATTTGGTGTAAAACCCGCAACAGGTATTTTTCAAAGGGAGGCAGAAAAGATCTTTAAAGGAATTCCTGGTACAGTAGTATCTCTTGACGATATATTGGTAGGAGCGAAAAACGAGGAAGAACATAATAAACGAATTACGTTAGTTTTTGAAAGATTACGAGAAGCTCGATTAAAACTAAACAAAAAAAAATGTGTATTCTCTAAACCCCAGATAGAATATTTAGGTCACTTGATTTCCGAAAAAGGATTAATCAACTTGAACAAAAATGAGTCGATTTTAAGGGCACCAATTCCTCAGAACGTCTCTGAAGTCAGAGCATTCTGTGGTTTAATAAATTATTATGGTAAATTTATCAGCGATTTGGCTACGAAGTTACAACCAATTTATGCGCTTTTGCAAAAAGATACTAAGTTTTATTGGTCCGAAAGATATCAGAAGTCATTTGACATGCTCAAACAGGAGTTGGCTTCCGAACATATTCTGGTGCACTACGACAAAGATTTACCTTTAAATCTTACGTGCGATGCCTCATCGGTAGGACTGGGCGCAATGATTTCACATACGTTACTAGACGGCACGGAAAGGCCCATAAAATACGCATCTAGACTCTTGAGAGACTCTGAGAAGAATTATTCCACGATTCAAAAAGAAGCATTGGCAATTGTATACGGTACAAAAAAATTCTTTCAGTACTTGATAGGGCGTCATTTTACTTTGGTCACTGACCATAAACCTTTATTAGGAATTTTTGGGGAAAACAAAGGTATACCCCAAATGTCAGCAAGTCGAAATCAGAGATGGGCAATCCACCTGTCAGCTTTTGATTACACAATTAAACACGTCAAATCGGAAAATAATAGTGCAGATATGCTTTCACGACTTCCAATTGTAGCTAAAAACGAGTTTGATGACGAGAACGACGGTGCAGCAACGTATTCGCATTTAGTTACAAACAATCACGATTTAAAATTAGATAGGGTCACGCTTCAGAAAGAATCTGAAAATGACGAAATGTTACTGGAATTAAAAGAAGCGATTTATTCCGGAAATTTTCACAAATTAGACAAAATTAAATTTGGTCCATTCATTACGAAGCAAGGTGAGTTGTGTGTGGAAGACAATATTGTCATGAGGGGGCATAGAATCATCCCTCCATTACAAATGCGCGAGTCAATTTTACGAGAAACACATCGTTCTCATATGGGAATTGTCAAAACGAAATCGTTGTTAAGGTCTTACGTGTGGTGGCCTAATATCGACAAAGATATTGAGACAATGATTAAGAGTTGTGATGCATGTTTGTCAGTAAGGACAAATCCACCCAGGGCAGTAAATATCCCGTGGGAAATACCAGATAGGCCGTGGGGTAGGATACACGTTGACTATGTGGGACCTATAGTAGGTAAATACTTTTTGATCATTGTTGACGCTAAAACGAAATGGATAGAAGTTTCCAGTACAAAAAGTCCGACATCATCTTTCACGATTCGGGCATTAGAACACTTATTCGCGCGATATGGATTACCTGACAAGATAGTTTCAGACAATGGAACACAATTTACGTCTGACGCATTTAAAGAATTTACGAAGAAAAACGGAATTAATCATACGTTAACACCTCCGGGTTATCCAGCCACAAACGGGGCGGCAGAAAATGCTGTTAAAACAATTAAAAACGCAATTAAAAAAGCAACGTTTAGCAAAACAGAGACGGACATTCAAGTTATTTTAAATAAATTTCTCACGGATTATCGCAGTACACCTCATTCCACGACGGGCAGTCCGCCAGCCAAAGCATTGCTGAGTTTCATTCCAAAAATCAAATTGGATCTTCTTAAACCTGCCAGGAACGAGATACAATTTAAGGACACGACGAAGAACTTTAATGAGAATTCGAAATTGACATCGACACGAAAAAGTAAACGAAAAGTAATAGAGCGAAGTTTCAAAATTAGCGACTCAGTTATCGTACGTAATTTCGCAAATCCTAATCATCCTAGTTGGGAGAATGCAATAGTAACCAAAATTCTAGGGCCACGAACCTATCTATGTTCTTTAAATAAAAATGGAAGATTGATTAAACGTCACGTTAATCAAATGCATTTGCTCATTACAGTCAATCGTCCAATTCACATTGAAGATATCAACGATAGCATAACTAAAAGTAAAACTTGTGTTGAAGATAAATTTGTAGTAGAAAATAATAAGAATCATAATTATACGGTATTATTTAGACATAAGATAAATAAACCACTAGAGTTCGTTTCTCAAAGTAATGATTTGACTACCGAAAATGTTATAGTAAATGAATTTGATGACATTGTTACAGAAAATGTCATAGTTGAAGGTTTGAATGATAACGGACAGCGTTTGTTACGTCCGAGAGAAAAGTTAGAAAAACCTAGTAGATATAAGATTTAGTATTATATACAACTTAATATTAACAATAATAAACAAAAAAAAAATATATTGTAATAACTTTAAGGAAGGACGGATGTGATGTACGCATATTTGTTTATTGGGTAAAAATGGGTAATAAAGATGCATCGGGCAACACGATGCTGAAAATAAATATGACATACATGACGATCCGCCATTATGTAATACACAGAGAGTTAAACAACATCTTAAATAAAAGTGAATAAAGATATTTTTACGGGCGGTATAGCCGAGTGTGTTAACACACCGGTTTTGCAACTCGAGGATCGTCAGTTCGATTCCTGTAAAGTCCAAAGGATTTTTACAAGTATCAGAACTGTAGAACCGATATACCAAAGCAAATATATGAAAATATACAACAGATAAAGTAGATTGAAATAAAAAATGAACCACAAGATAAGATAATACAGATACCACGATAATACAGAAACCACGAATCGATAAAACAGATTGAGACAACAATACAAACAATAAAGTTTGGTAATATGGACTGAAAAAATGTCCCAACCAAATAAATAAAGTAAAACAAAAAAAAAAAAAAAAAAAAAAAATAAAGATATTTATAAATTACATATCAAAAAGCGTTATTTCTATCTAAATTTTATTTACGTATGTTATAAACATAACATTAGTATATAAAATTTTTGTAATGTTTTCAATAGTTCTGGATAGCAAATTCACTTACGTTAAAAAATATGGATTAGTTTTAACGGCATACTGCCAAAAGCGGAGGGGGTGCCCACCCTACAGCCTACAATTATGAAGCGGTTTTAAGCTTACGTACATGGTTTTAATTAGTATGAGAAGAAACTGTGATACGGATGAAACTTTGGGAAACGTGAAAAAGTGGCCACAGTGGGTAGGAGGCCACCATACACTGCGAGGTTTTTACATTTTTGCTTCTCTAATACTTAGTTTGTTGAGATATTATAGTCGTCGTTCATATATCAATTGATAACACTGAAAAAATATATAAACGACGTAAAACTAAGTTTCTAACAATATTGCGCAATCATATCATAATTTAATTTTCATCTCAATTTTTGGTAATGCATTTTAGATTTTAATGTTTGTCTAATTTATATAAAATGACGCAGCCATTAAAACTTCATCCGTTAACGTTCATTTGTTAATGTTCCCCACAGTATATGCAAATGGTTTTCGGTTTATACTAAGCCTTAACCAATAATTTCATTTCGACTTTGTTTAATTATTCATCCAAATATGGAACGAAACTGGCCAACTACAACAGCTTAACATTTATAACAAAACTTGAAATAAACTTATCCTTAACATAAAGGTACATACAACGTATGCATTTTTGTAATAATTTTACGATAGCGATTAAATTTATTTTCTATGTTTGTTCGTCGAAGGTTTCCTGTATTTTTTTTATAAAATCATGAATATTATTTATAGCGATTTTTATTCAGTTTTTTGTTTAGCAATATTTTTATGATTCTGACCGTTATGACGGCAAAGTAATATCTTTTTCATTTTATTTTAAATTTTATATATATATATCAACTTTCCATCACCTTTGATGAAAGAAACAGACAGAAATGTATTAGGTTTGATCGAGAATATGTATTATTACCACGTTCTGTCGAAAATAAAATATGAACTCCGTTAATCATTTGTAAATAATTGTAACGGTGTAACATCCAAAGAATCTGTTAAAATAATCCAAGTCTATAATTAAAATTTCATTTCTGTCCTATAAGCGACTATCTTCATTATATGAAACGTTACGTTATGTTCTTGCTATTGTTGTTGTTACTGGTCTTAAAACTTTTCTCTTTACATGTTACATTATTAAAAAAATATTATTTATTTCTATTTTTTGTTGTTGTTAAAATTCTTTAAGATGTTAAGTAAAAACTATTTCATATATTATAGTTATTTTTATTTACGGTTTATTACTATTAGTATTTTTATTTGAAAAATCATAAATATTAATAGTTATAAAGTTGTTAGTTATTATACGAAATATTAAAGTTATAATAGTTTTTATTGTTAGCGTACAATTTAAAGATACTTAAGATAAATTAAATTTTCTTTGGTTGTTCTTTTAGATTATTTGCTTGTGATAAATTATTAGAACACCTAGAACAATTAAGATGAATATAATCATGACAGGGATAATATAATGGCTTGGGAAAAAAATTGATGAAGCAATTTTAAATATATTGTTATAGGTGATTGGTATGCTTGACCTAATCAGTATCCTTACTTGCCAATACTTAACGTTCGTGTTCTAAACAAAAACAATATAGCATGAACTTAATGCATCACACTTTTGATTGGGTTGATTCCATTAATCGTTTTATTCTATATAACTTGTGCTAATGTCCAACCATTATTTTTTAACACACTACCTGCCGATTCTCTTTACATTTCCATACCAGTATTAATTGCTACTGACATAAAACAAATCTGTTTTTAGTGAATCCAATATTTAACAAAAGCGATACTTATCTCCAAACTTTTCAGAAGCTTTTTGAGCTTTTTGTTTTATTAATATGTTAAACGATTTAACATTCAATTAACTTTAACCACGAATATTATTATATATTATTTCAAGATACATATGCTATTCAAAATTGCTATAATTCAATAAAAATGAAATAAAAAAAACTGCATCTTAATTAATGAGAATTAAATCTCTGGCATAACGGACTGATGAGTTTTTGTTTTTTTTTTCAAAGAAAGATGCCGAACAAACAACAACAAAACCAAATCCACTTAATTCAAAGCTGGTTAATAAGTACTCTTAAAGCTAATTCGTACACCAAATTTTTTATTAATGTACTAAAATATTTTGTAAAAATTAATGGAAGATAATTGAGGTTGGAATTGAAAAAATAGAAATTCAATATTCACATAGAATTTATTATTTCTCACTCATGTCGATGTTTTTTGGAGATTAAAATCGCTAGTAATTAATATACCTATAAAAACAAAATATTTTTAATAAATGATCCATTGTTTTATGATTAACATTTTGTTGTGTTCTTAGATGTTAAGATTTATAGTCAAATTTTACAATAGTTTTTGTTAGTCTGAATCCAGATTTAAGTTGTTGCTGCATACAATAAATCCTAATATCTTTGACAATTTTTGATCTAAATAAAAACGGTGCTGAAAACATTATCGAAAATATGGAGGGGCTGAAATCTCACAGCTCTGAGATATTAAGACTCCGGTCTGGGTTAAGGATTTTGATATAGTTTTCGGCAAAAAACTTTTATGAGGACATGGTTTTTAGTTTTGGGCAGCGATGTATATCAAACATAGCTCTTTGTTAAAGTACAAGTATTTTTTTATCTCTGTTTAGAAATTTATTACAAAACTAACACGAAACATCAATACGTTGCCGGAAAATTATAACAGATCATAAATTAACATAATTTAGTGAAAAGATGAAACATTCAGCAAACTACTTCAAAATTCCAAAAATTAGAATAAAATCAAATAAGTATTTAAACTTTTTCTAAATTCCAATAATATAGCAAAAATTCTTAAAAATTTAAACTTTTCCAAAATTCTAAAAATATTGCAAAAAATGTTATGTCGTAGCCTGGTAATCGATGACGCAGTTATATAAAATCCCTGGCTTGGACGTACACGGTTTCCTCATACATATCAAAATTGCCTTCGCGCAAATGTTGATAGTCGTTTTTCATCCTGTCCGGTACATCTGGTCTTAAAATCGATTCACGTTCATCATTTAGTATCGTTTCCGCCACATAGACTTGATACCGGAAAAATAGTTGTGTAATATTATTCCAATGTAGTTTTTTTTATAATCCTTAATCGCTGTAAAACTGTTAGAAAATCGGTTGTTTTCATTGATCCATAATCACATTATTTAAATCATAATTCGGTCAATTGTTGCATAAACAATGTTCTCCTTCTAAATTCTTTTTTTTAAATTTCTATTACAAAATAGCAGTTCTATTTCTTAATGGGTAAAATAAAATTACGAAAATCAAATTTCCCCAAAGAAACTGCATTATCATTTTCGGTATTAATTTGTTATAAATAAGAATTTGCGTCTAGTCTCGCTCTCTTATTTTTGTCATCCGTCTATTGTGACTTGTAGACGATGCATTTTATTTTCGTTCTGAAAAATAAAATCAAAGTTGTTGTTTGTGTTTTCTGACAGCCATATTTTGTGTTTTATTTTTGTTTTGTATTGCATGGCTGGAGAATAATTAGTAAAATTTTTAACGTAGCATAAGTAAATTAATTAGACAATTAGCCGGAAAGAAAAGTGAATTATTATTACCTCCTATAAATTAAATAAAGTGTAATTTGTGCAATTAGACAATCTCAATACAATTAGTGTTAGCTAATCAAAAGAAAAATTGTATATCCATTAGAACTAATGTTATCAAACGCATTAGCTTGAATTACGGCTTTTCCAAACGGAATTGAGGTCAGGGTATTGTCAAATTGTGCACTTAGTGACTAATATTAAGATTATTATTAGAATTGTTAACTGGTTGTACCCGTTATTTGTGAAGGTTATAAAGAAAACGAAAAACCACATATCAAATAAAGTAAATATAAATCAACTAATGCGTTGTCGTGGTCAATTTATTATCAAGCAAACATAACACAAACTATTGATCCATACGATTATACAAAAACAATAAATCAATTTTGCTCAAACCCAACCGCTGAACGTGGAAGTAGTTCATTGGTGATAATCCTTAATTGGCGATTGAGACATCTTCGAGCAATCGACATTTTGAAACCTTGGAGGCAACTACGCCTTTACAAGCGCCATCGTGTTCAACTGGATTAAGACCATCGCTGGAATTAACGGGTGAGTTAGCAGAGTAACCAGATAACCAGTTTTGTTTTCATTGTTGCATGCAGACCAATAAAAATTGATTGAATGATTGTCGTCATCCGACACACTGCATGATAGGATGTATTTTATAACAACTCGATGAAGGGGGTCAAATAAGTTGGCGAGAGACGTGGAGTGAAGACTGGAATAACCCGGAGTGAGTAACTTACTTCTATGATTATGTATGAATGTGTGCGCGAATGTCGGTACGTCAGAATCTGATTCTTTTTATTTATTTTTTTTTGGTTGAGATAAAATTTAATAAATCTTTTTGTCTATATTATTATTATAAATAATTACAAATTTTATAGTGAACGGTAAGCTGGGCAAATTCTTATATCCATTGAACTAAAACGTCTTTTACGATGTATTTATCAATGATACTCAACAGTAAAGTTGATTACAGCTAACAACATTTTAATAATTGTTTATAATACCGTTCAACCAGTTTATTACCTACATGCAATATTTAAATCTGCATGAAACCAAGCTTTAATTTTCCTTGAGAAAATCATTCAGTTCTTTTGGAAACAAGGCGTTCACGTTTTACGCGAATAACAGTTAAAAGAGCGATACATTCTTTTCAGGTGGATATTGGTGTTGGCAGCGATGTTAAAGGGATGTTGAAAACACGTGTTGGAATTGACATTCTATCAGGATTACTTCTAATTGCAATCCTGGATTTATCGATGTGACGTGCATATCCGGAATTTTTTTTATTCAACCGGGGAATTGCACTTCAATTATTTTCCTACATTACTGACAAATCCCAACCAGCTAACGAATTTATATAATCGTTAACGCTTAAAGTGTTGGTACTGCCATGGGTTTTACGGTTCGTGGTTGATGAAAAGAAGTTTTGTCTTCTTTTTATTTTTTTTGGAGAAGCAAACTCAAATTTTCTATGATGTTAAATTTTTTATTATCTGATAAGCGTATTCCATCTTGTACAACCGAATTAAAACAGAAAAATTAAAAATTTTTTTGTATTATTAAACATTTTATTAAATCTTCACCAACAGTTATAAAATCTAGTATATACATTTACAAGTTATATGCATAATAGTATTTGCAAATCATTTACAGGACGGGGTATAAAGGAAACACCATTGTTTGCGAAACTTACCAACTAAAAATAATAGGAAAAGTTTAGAAAAAGTAGAAACTCTTACTATGTATAAACTATGATTTATAAATTACTACTTAAAAATTATAATTATTTAAATCATGATGGTAGCCGTTTGGAATGATATATGGTGCGCCTCATTGAATTAATTTTTTTTTGTACCTGAATCTTAGGGACCGTTTGCTACATAAAGAAATAGGACGCAGGATAAATTATTTCTTATATTGTGTTATAGTCTAAGTCTACTTTAGGGTAATATTCCTCATGGTCACTTGTAAGGACTATAATCGTTTAAGGTATATGAGCATAGATATAAGTATGTGTGAGTGTGTGAGTGAGTGGATGAAGTACGAGAGCGTGCGGGTGTGTGAGTGAGTGGATGAAGTACGAGAGTGTGGGAATGTGTGGATGAGCGTGGGGTTGGATGCGGTGATCGTGGTTCTTTCGCGTATGGGGGTCGCCAGAGTCTCATTATTTCACTTGCTTTTCATCTCATTTCCATATTTATCATGTATTTCGCGTACATTACGTATTTGTGCGGAAGTTGCAGGAATTCTTACTCAATCCACAATAACTGAAGCTTGTCGAAAAGGCTATATAAACCTCGTCTAGGTACGCGACCTGCTGAGCCTATTCGTTGTTCCGCAACGAAGAAAGCGCATCATTACAAAATTATTACAAAATCAAAAATTCAATCTTTTTTCAAAATTCCAAAAATTATAATAAAATCAAAAATTAAAAATTTTTCAAAATTCCAAAAATATTCAAAAAATTCTTACAAAATCAAAAATTAAAACTTTTTCCAAAATTCTAAGAATATTGCAAAAACTATTACAAAATCAAAAATACAAACTTTTTTCAAAATCCCAAAAATATTTCAGAAACTATAACAAATTTTAAAATTTCCATGTCCAATTTCATTTTCAATTACATTTGCGTCATAAAAACAGTTACATTTTTTTTCAAAAAATTGGCTAAAAATATAAATGAAATTATTTTTGACACACTTGACATTATTTTTTTGACAAACTGATAATGCCATAATTCACTATAATAATAATAAAATTTCATGTCACACAAACTATTAATTTTATTTTTTTCTGAAAAAATTGGGTAAAAAATAAATAAAAAACCTTTCTTTTGACACACTTGACAACATTTTTTTGACAAACTTATAATGCCATAATTCTCAATAATAATAATAAAATTTCATTTCAAACAAACAATTAATTTTATTTTTTTCCAGAAAATTAGGAAAAAAAATAAATAAAAATCTTTCTTTTGACACACTTGACAACATTTTTTTGGCAAACTTATAATGCAATAATCTAGTTTTTGATCTCACATACCAATCCCTAGCATCAAGATTTCTCCAAATTCACTGTTCCTACTCGTAATCACTTAAAATGAACGTTTTTTAAGCCAAAAATATGAAAATTTGCTATTTTTTTAGGCAATGACGGCGGCCGGCCTGCCGGCAGACAGACATACATTTTTTTTTGCTTTTTTAGAATCAGTAGGTTCTTAAACGTCGAGAAATGCGAAAAAAAGTGGGGGTAAGAATTTCACTTTTGGCTCATGAATGTTCTTTCAGACCGAAGTAATTATTAAGAATTGAGAAAGATAATAAATTATTTATTTGAAAAATTTTAAAGCATTTGAAGAGTCCTCGTTATACTTAAAAATAATATATGTTAAAACAAGCCCAATTTTCATTTACTGATTACGATAGTTGTGCATTGTCATGATGACGTTTTCGGTGAATAGATCCTTATGGCAAAACTTTTTGTTTCAAAAATCATTTATTATATTCAACGTCTTATAAATCTATCTGAAATCTTACCAATTACAGATATAATTTTAGAAAACTAAGACTCATTCTTTTAATAAAGCAAGTTTCTATTCGAAAAACCTAATTTATTTTTTATATTATCGTTCTCATATAGTAATAACTTAAGAACCGTTACTTAAAATTAAATTCCTTTAAAAACAAATATATGTTAAATCTAAAAAATTAATAAAAATAGCCTTAAGTTATCTCTACAAAAATATAAAAAACACAAATTCCCGTATCTTTAATTTAAAGAAACAAAAAGACTAATAACACAGAAACTTGGATACAACAGTTTTTGTTATGGTTTTTGACAGTCTACACCTGAATTAAATGAAACATAGATTAAAAATGTGGTTTAGTATTGAAATAAAATCGAAAATTTAATTTATGTCAATGTTTCGTTAATTCAGTTTTAATACAGTTATTTCATAGAATATCGTTTCCCTCAAAGTTTTCCGCTCATTGCTAATAGACCGAAGTGGCATATTTATCAATTTGGTAAATAAGCTTGTTCCAATATTTTACTTCTAGAATATTTTCTCTGATTGTGATTGAAGAAAATTCCTCTAAAATTTATTTATTTCGATCCACAAGGCTGATAAATATCTACAATTTGTGATGTCGTTAACTCAAAACTAAAAAAATAAAATAGGTGTTGTAAACCACAAAACGTTAACTGCACAGATCTTTCATCACAACAGTATACAGTTTAATGATACAATTAAATAATAATCAGTCAAAGCAATCGTTGAATCAAGACGTTGTTTTTTTTTGTGTCATTTTCTTACAAATAAATTTAAATTAAATTTTTACATTGAATTTTCTATTAATTTTTTATACTTTTATTTAATTTTCTGTGTTATGAAACTTTTCATAAATTTACCCCTATTTACAGTTAATATAATTACTAATTACTTTTTCTTTTTTTCTGTTTAAGGTAAGTTTTTAGATTTTCAAAAAAAAGTTTCATCTATTAAATCTATCTACTGAAAAACTATCAAATCTGCTAAATATTAATTTTTTGGAAATAAATATTGATGTTGTTTTTTGGATAAGGAATTAAATAAGGAAAAATTTAAGAAAACTTAGAAAAACCAATATCAATAACAAGTAAAATTGGAATCTAAATTTTTCAGATAAGAAAATTTTTATTATTATTATTATAAATTTATTTATTTTTATGTTTCTGTGTGTTTGTTAGGTACTTGGATTAATATTCAGGCAGTAAACTTAGTCCTAGTAACAAGTTTGCCCAACTGCATGAACAATTTTTCCTTTTGGTGATATAATAGATCTAAGTTTTTGTCGGGGATCCAACAAAGCATCTGGGCCAGATTGTATTCCTTCAATTATTCTAAAAACATTTATCAGTTTTGGTGTTTTCTGTTGATTGTTTACCTTTTATTGTTTCAATTTCTATTATGATTTCACAGTTCAATTGCGATTTCAGAGTTTAGATTGTCGATTTGGCAGCTGGAACTTAGACTTAGATTCAAGTTTTCGGGCTGTTGATTTGTCAGTTTGGATTTTGTTTTTATATTGAATGCAATTAAGGCTTTTCTTTAAGGTTTAAGGTTTATTAAGGTTTATAAACGTTGAGTTAAAATGTCTGAATTATCAATCAATTTTACAAACATAAGAGGTTTGAACATCAATCTCAACTCGGTCCACCAATATCTTGAACGTTGCCGTCCTGATATTCTTTTTTTAACAGAAACGATTATCAGTGGGAGAGCCGTAACATTAGATAATGGTAAATATATTTGTCCTAATTATGATCTAGAATCTTCATTCTATAACAAACATGGTGTTTGCGCTTATGTTCGAAATTCTATTCCATATGTGAGGATTAAAAAATTTGAATTAAACACTAAACACCATAATATGGTATCTTTAAAAATTTGTTGCCCTAATCAAACTTTGTTTGTTTTTGGATTGTATCGTTCTCCTAATTCACCTGAGAACATTAATTTATTTCATGATCTGTCTGAAAAGATAGATAGGTTAGCTCAGTATCCTAATGCTAAGTTTATTCTTCTAGGGGACTTTAATGTTCATAATAAAGGATGGCTCATACACAGCTCCTCTACTGATGAGATAGGTAAACAGGCTGAGCTCTTTGCTCTTTATCATAATTTCACTCAGATAATAAACCAGCCTACCAGAGTTCCTGACATTCCTGGACAAAGTAGCAACTTACTTGAATTATTTTTGACAAATGATCCATGCTTAGTACAATTTAAAGTATCAGAGCCTTTAGGTGGGTCAAATCATAATTTGATCTCCACTAAATTAAATATACAAATTCCTAAACAATTTAAAGCGAATCCCCGTCTTGTTTGGGATTACAAAGCGGCGGATTGGCAAGGACTTAAAATCTTCTTCAAACGCTTTCCTTGGAAACATAGTTGTCTTACTGGCCAAGATCCAAACATTGCTGCTATTAATTTTTCTGAAATTATAGGTGAAGGCATGCGTAGATTTATTCCTAATAAATTGATCATTCCGAAGGTTGACCTATGGTTTTCGAGTAAATGCAAAAAGCAATTAAAGCTAAAAAAAAGGCTTTTTAGAGAGTATCGAAAAGAGAGGAATTTATGTAGGAAACTAAAAGATGGAGAGAAAAATCTATTTAATTTGAAAAAAACTTCTAAATTTGCTGAGCACCCAACTGGATCGCGTAACTTCTTTAAAGCCGCTAAGACTATCCAAGGCAATTTCTGTAAATCTTCTCTTCCTCCTCTTATTGATAGAGATATACCTATTATTGACCCAAAAGAAAAGGCTAATTTGCTAGGACATATTTTTTCTATAAATTCTACCTTAGTCGAACCCAATTTCCAACCTAGACCTATTCCTAAAGCATCGCTCAAAATGAAGCGAATAATTTTTCGTAAAAACATTATTCGAAAAATGCTTTTACAAATTAATACCAACAAGGCATCTGGGCCTGATAATATTCCTCCAATTATACTTAAAACGTTTGCTAGGAAGCTAGCACCTATCCTCACTAAAATATTTTATTTGTCTTATAAGAAAGGGATTTTTCCTGTAATATGGAAAATTGCTAGTGTACAGCCAGTAGCAAAAAAGGGTAGCAAAACTGACCCATCCAATTACAGACCCATTTCAATTTTGTCAGTATAGTGTCTAAAGTTTTTGAGAAATATATAAATTTTAATTTAATGAGCTTCTTAGAGTCTTCCAAATTACTTAATGAAAGACAATACGGCTTCCGAAAAGGAAGAGCAACAGGAGATTTGCTTTCGTTTGTTACTCATCTTTGGAACAGATCCCTTGAAAACTTTGGTGAGACTTTCGGTGTTGCTCTTGATATTTCCAAAGCATTTGACAAAGTTTGGCACAAAAATCTTATATGCAAGTTGAGATGTTATGGTTTAGATGAGCCACTAGTTTCCTGGATACAAAGCTTTATATCTGAGCGAAAATTTCGAGTCAATGTTGACGGTATTTCATCGGATGTATTTTCGACTAATGCAGGAGTTCCTCAAGGTTCCGCTTTATCCCCAACTCTTTTTCTTATCTATATTAATGACTTGTTGGTTTCAACAATTAATCCTATCCATAGTTTTGCTGATGATAGCACTCTTCATGCATCTCATGTTGCACCTAGATCGTATTCACCTTTAGCGCTTAATAACTGTAGATCAAATTTGATAGATTCATTAAACGTTGATCTTAAAACTATCTTTGATTGGGGTGTTACTAACAGTGTTGAATTCAATACGTCCAAAACACAAGTTTGCCATTTTTCAAGATTATCAACACCTAACCCTTTTCCATTGAAGTTTGATTCCAACGTTTTGATAGAGAAAGAGTCCGTGAAACTTCTAGGAGTTGAGGTTGAAAATAATATGAAATGGAATTCTCATATTTTTACCCTAGCAAAAAGCGCTGTTCAAAAAGTGGGGTTTTTGGGACGATGTCGTAAGTTTTTCAGTAGCGAACAGCTTCTTTTAATATACAAATCTTTTATACGTCCCTGTATGGAATATTGTTCTCACATATGGGGTGGAGCATACTTATGTAGTTTGAAGTGTCTTGATTCTGTACAGCGGAGAGCAGTTAAATTGATTGGTAACTCAAATCTTACTAATGACCTTGATTCCTTGCAGCATAGAAGAAATGTTGCTGATTTGACGATTTTCTACAAATATTTCATGGATGAACGGGTTTCTGAAGAGATCAAATCGATTTTACCTAAGTCTGCAAACCTATCGCGTCATACCAGAGCATCGGTAGCGGCCATCCTTTTACGGTTCAAATAATTAGATGTAGAACAGTAGCCTTCCAGCGCGACTTTTTTAACATAGTCTCCCATCTCTGAAATTCATTACCTTCGTGGGTTTTCCCTGATAACTTTAACCCGCAAAAGTTCAAAGTCGGCGTTCATAAATTTCTAAAAGAAACTTAATTCTCAATTGATTATAATCCCTAGTTGGCATGGTATCTTCGGATATTCAGAGACGTTAATGTATAATTAATTATATTAACACTAAACATGCCTTACTTCCAATAAAAAAAAAAAAAATCAAGTAATTGGCAGTTTTTATTTCAGGAACTCATCTTCTTGAGAAATATAAAATTAGAATTGATAAGTACAATATCATTAGAAACGAAAAAAATAACGACACAGCCATATTTCTGAAGATAACATTAGCTACAAAGCAATTCCATTTGAAAGCAAAACGATTTCATTTACCCTCATACAAACGAGATGGGTAGAAATTGTTCTCGATTATTAGTATCAGCATATATACCAGAGGTGGTTATTTTGTAGCATTATCTCACTAGGTGAGATAAAGAGTGAGATAAAAAATTTGTCTTTGATCGATTATATTAGATAAAAGAAATCATTTAAACATAATTTTTTATCTCACTATTTATAACGCTACAAAATAACCACCCAGACATAGATTAGACACCTAGGACATAGATTAGAATAGGAGCTAAATAAATTATTAGGTATCATGTTCACGCGGGATGAAGTAATCATAGGTGGAGACTATTAATACCCGACACACTAACTGGTGGAATAGCCTTAAAAACATAAAAGAAAAACATCTTTCTACAATTCTCTCTCTCTCTCTCTCTCTCTCCTCTCTCTCTCTCTCTCTCTCTCTCTCTTCTCTCTCTCTCTCTCTCTCTCTCTCTCTCTCTCTCTCTCTCTCTCTCTCTCTCTCTCTCTCTCTCTCTCTCTCTCTCTCTCTCTCTCTCTCTCTCTCTCTCTCTCTCTCTCTTTCTCTCTCTCTCTCTCTCTCTCTCTCTCTCTCTCTCTCTCTCTCTCTCTCTCTCTCTCTCTCTCTCTCTCTCTCTCTCTCTCTCTCTCTCTCTCTCTCTCTCTCTCTCTCTCTCTCTCTCTCTCTCTCTCTCTCTCTCTCTCTCTCTCTCTCTCTCTCTCTCTCTTTCTCTCTCTCTCTCTCTCTCTCTCTCTCTCTCTCTCTCTCTCTCTCTCTCTCTCTCATTACCACTTTTTGAAATCATTGCTTCTACGTCAACAAAATGTCTACGCAAAAACTTTAATTATAAGCGTAGCGAAGCACGCCGGGCCCTCCTAGTATCTATTATCAAGAGATGCACCACGTACATCAACACTCATACCATTATCACGTCGACGATACAAAGGATAACCATTCACAGATTCTTCAGTATTTTCAGAAAAAGGTTTTGGAAAATTCTTACTACATTTACCATCTCTCATACAAACAGAATTGGGATTTAGAGCACCACATGGTCCATGCATCATATGACGTTTCACATGTTCATGTAATTTAGGAAAAAGAATGGGATCAGAGATTTCTGTACAAACAAATTTATTAATCATTTAATTTCCATCAATTCTATCTTCATTTGACAAATTTAACAAACTTATCAGGCAGGAATTAAAGCACCAGTACGATGATAAAAAATATTATGAATTTTAAAATGATAAATTCCACGTGCAATTCATTTCTTCATTCACAACATTCATTTCACCATTAACACCATTCATTTACGAAGAAAAACAGAACAAAATTTTCTCATTCATTCACTTCAATGTACATAAGAAGACTAACAAATTAGTAAAGGAATTGTAATTTGGTAAATTTGGTAAATAAACTTATAAATTACATAAGCAATTATTATTATCTGTATAAAATATCTACTTACCTAACTCCTTACCTAACTCCTTACCTTACCTAACTCCTTACCTTATCTATCTACTTACCTAACTACATACCCAACTTCTTACCTTACCTAAATCCCTATCTTACCCAACTACTTACCTAACTCCTTACCTTACCTAACTCCTTACCTTACCTAACTACTTATCCCAAAGAAATGCAATTTCCAATATGTAATCATAGATGAAAGATTCAACTTAAGTAAATATGAAAAATGATGAAGTTTCAATTTAGAAATTATCTGAACTTCAAAATTAAAATATTTTCGTCATCGCCGCTTTGGCTAAGTTGTGTAAGACATACGGGATTTGAACATGTGTCTCTGATGAATGTAGTTCGAATCCTGACACGAAACACAAAAAATTTTTTCTAAAGGAATTTCAGAGAAATGAAAAGTTATTTCGAATTGCAAACTTCAAGTGATTTTCATATGTACTTAAGCTTAATTGTTCACAAAAAACCCATCCAAATTAAAAATTCCCCTAAGTCTTAAGTTGCCTATATTTCCTAACCAAAAATATAACAACATATTGACTTTACGTCAGATATTAAGTTTCGCATTGATTGACCACAATCAATAATGTGACTTAGGATGTTGATTAGAATGTTGACTTAAATGTTGACGAAATGTTCTCTCATCCTATGAATTCACACATCGTAATATCTAGAAATTTAATACAAAAAATTCCAAATAAAATTAAATGTTTATTTTAACTTTTAACACAATTTAAACGTAAATTTTTACAAAATTAAATATATATAAATATTTTAGAAATTAAATTTGAAAAATTATTCTGTGTTTAATTTAGAAATGCAATTTTAAAAAATCAAATCGCATTGACGTTATGGTGTTTTTTGACATAATGTCAATAACAACAAAAGAAACGATTTCATTTTATTGCCAAATAAAAAGTCAGTGTTAACTTTATAGTTTAAAAACTTCACTCACTTTATATATTTTTGCGGTGAAGTGATAAAAAACTTATCACTTCACCGCTTCACAGTTACAGAATTTTGCTGCTGGTCAAGATAGCGAAAAGAATGAACGAAGCTAATCCAGGTACCAGTTCGATGTGTAGCACATCGAATTAACATCAAACGAACCGATCAGATTATTTTACAAACAATTTAGTCTATTCTGATATAGAAATTCGTATTTCTCGGCTCCAAGAGCTCAGGTTGCAGCAGATCTCCTGCTGGTGGCACGTTAACAGATACTCAAGAAGACCGAGCTGGTTAGCTGTAAGATAAGTGCTCGTCAAAATTTTGTTTTGAGCTGTTTGTTTTTTGAGTAATTTTTTGGTAAATTAAAAAACTCGCAAATTTCTACCGAAATTTATGATCACCGCCTCTTGCTCTTTAGAACCTTTGTCTTGATTGTATGCATACCTTTTGTAGTGTTGTGATTTCTTAATTATACCAGTTAGCCGGTGTTGATGGTTGTTCAGCGATCTTCATGGCATAGTCACGTTTCAAGCACTGGTTACTTTATTCATATGCAATAAAGCTTTGTTTGATGCAAACCCTGTGAATTTTACCATGTTTAGCGTGAAATGAAAAACGTGGTGACTTGAGCTACAGTAGGTGGTGGGCCAGAAATAACAAATATGTTGTTGTTTGTTTCATGTACTCGAAAGTAGCAGATTCAGATTCTCTAGTAAAGAACAATTTTTTTCAATTATCTGATAAAATTGACAAAATCTAGTTGGTCGATTTTAGAAAATTCTAACAAATTCTGTAATTTTAACAACCTTTTTGTAAAATCTACCAACTCGACTATCAACAATTTGTTGTGGTTTTAACTATATCATTATCTAAACTTAGTATGGGATATGTTTTGAGGGTCGAAAGACGAAAATATTGTATAAATAGAATATTGTTGCTTAGATTACAACATCGTTTTATTCTACACTTCTATACGGATGCCACATGAATTAAAAATAAAACTTTGATCAGCTTTTTAATTATCTTCGTTATTTGACTTGAATGTTAAGAGAAGATAACTTAAAATATTTACCTTGCGTTCTTAAGTAAAAAGGTAAACAAATAAAAACTTTATTCGGTTGTTCGTTCTCAAGAGTTCCTATTTTTAGAAAAAAAAAATGTTTTTTTTAGTTTCTCGAAATATAAAAATAGATTTTTAAAATCTATTTGTTTGATGTATATATGTACGGATGAAGATCATTTTAAAGGGATCAAATATTGAAATTAGATTTTTTTGAAGAATTGAATGATTTAGGATGAGATAAAAAGAATTTATGATAAAAGCCGACAGGATAGTTTTATTTTAAGTGGATTTTGTTGAACCTTAATTATGCCAGTATATTGAAAAGGTAAAATATAATGAAATACATATAGTTTGTCGTTAGCTTTTGTTGAAATATTTTGTTTTGTTTGAATGATTATTTGTTTGTGTCAATTAGAAATAGTTTTGACAACAGAGTTTGGTTTTGAATTTTGAAAATCCACGGTTTAGATAAACATTCCGTTCTGCTCACGACGATTATTGGATTGTTTGACAACCATTATGTTTTTTTTTTCTTAAAAAATGCAGTTTTTTTTCTTGTCCGTTAAATTTTCACCGGAAAAAAGTCAAAATTAAATTTATTTTTCAGTTTATTTATTTAATTTATTTTTTTTTTGTCTGTTCAAGTTCAAGTTCACAATGTGTGCGGACACATAATATAAATAAATTGTATATTTTTACGAAAACAAAAAAAAGAAATTGAAGATCTTACATATAAAGACACCAAAATGATACTTTGTATCGAAATTCGAATGCGATGTGTAATAATTTTAAATTTGATTCATTTCTTTCTTAACGGAATTGATGTCCGATTTTATTTTTATTTTATCTTATTTTATATTTTGGTAGAATTACAAGTATTCATTTCATAATGTTGTAGTTCTCAGTTGATTTTTGTTAGATTTAAGATTTCATTATTTGTGATATTGTTTATTCAGAAAAGGGAGTGAGTGGTGGTGTTGAGTATAAAACAATTTTATCGTTTTTCTCGTAAATTCGTGTTTTTTGTGATTTTCGATGCTCTGTGCATTGATCGTTCTCTCTATTATGCCTCCTTCTGTCACTATCCATGATCAGTCATTCGACGCATTACTTTTTGTTCGAAGAAACTCTCGATCGCACAGATCCACTCGTTCGTTGCGTATACACATTTTTGCTGGCAGTCGGTGACATCGTTTTTTTACCGAAACTTATGTATTGAGTGGTTGGAAAGAAAAAATTGGTAAATTGGCTTCAAAATCTGAGAAAAGTTCTACAAGATGGAGAACTTAATTTCACGATGACGAGACCTGTATTATGCTAAAGATATACGCCATGAGATATATGCTACCTTTATTTCTCTTCCATCTTTACCCCGGCTAGTTCATTCGAAATTTATATAGTTTACATAGAGTGTAAAAGAATAACGACTGCAAGTAATCCATTTTTTGTATTTGTTTCATTTGTTTGTATGATCTTAAAGGTTTTCTTTAGGATAATCTTTTTGATAGTTGTTTTGCAGGTTAATTATTCAATATCTAAGCTTGTTAATTAAATATTCCCAGGGATAAGCAAACACTTTTCTAGGGTTATGCAATAATTGATTCATTTTTTAACATCTATAACTCTAAAATTACTTTAATAATATCAGTGCTATTCTAACTATGGTCACTCAACTAAATAAAATTGTGCAATGATAACCAGTACCAAGTCACACTCAGATAGCAGCAGATATTGCATTACCATGGCAAAAGAGTTGCCTTCGTAGTTGTGAGTTCGGAATTTTAATGCATTCTTAATTTCATACAATACGAACACAGACGTTAAAAAAAGCTGCAGTTAAACCGACTGTATAAACTCAAACTCATTTATCCTGATTTTCATTTAAATAAATCTCTTAAACTTTCTTTATATATTTATTAAGTTTTTAAATGAAGGTCAACAGAAAATGGATAGAATTGTTAAAAATATTAGAGCTGCAGAACACTTAAATAGAACCTAGGGTTGTAAGTGGAAAACCAAGAAACCCATAATTAACTGATAAATAAATACCATCAAATTTTTCCGGTCACTCTGGTCTCTGGTCCCGTTCGTTCACAAGATGCGATTCTATGTCAATCCTATTCAACAATGCTTTTTCTAGTATTCGTCAGTTAAGATAATTGTATATTGTAATGCAGTTTACGCAGTAGCGGATTTAAGCCTAGGCCCGTGAGGCCCGGGCCTAGGGCGGCAAATTTTGAGGGGCGCCAATGTTATATATATATATATATATATATATATATATATATATATATATATATATATATATATATATATATATATATATATATATATATATATTTTTTTTTTTTTTTATTATTTTAAAAAAATTAAATTTTTATTTGGTTTTTAGCCTATTTTTTAGTATAATTTCTTAACAAAAAATTACAATAAACGACGTTTCGATACTTTCCGTATCATCTTCAGGAAAAAAAAATAAAATTCTTAATTATTAAAAGAAAAAAGTAAAACAACAAATTGACAACTAATTCAAATGAAAAATTATTAACTTTGACAAGAAAAAAAACTTTAAAATAAAAACATTGACAAAATAATCAAAAATCAAAAAAAAATTCTAAATATCAATATTCAAAATTGAGTTGTAATAATTTTGAATATAAAATGAATCCTTTTGTTTATTAATAGAATTTTTGCTCTGTTTGATATGCAGCATTTCGAGAATATTCAGTTTTCCAAAATTTAATTCCTTCTATAATAATTTTACATCATCCAAAGAAATAGAATGGTTAGCAGCTTTAAGATGAATTGATAAAGCACTACTATCTTCTTTACTTCCTTTCGAATCTTTAACATGTTGGTAAATTCTTTTTTCTAAACATTGAGTAGTGCGACCAGTATACGTTGCCGGACAATTACAATTTGTTTGATAAATAACATTATTAAAAGAAGATTTTGGAATTTTGTCTTGAAGTTTTGAAAAAATTTGTTTGTTTAAACTTGATGATGGCTTACCAACAGTATTTATATCGTAATATTTTAATAAATTTCTAATTTGTTCAAACACATCCTTAACATACGGAATAGATACAACATTCTTCATAATTACTTCTTCATTATTAGAAACATTAGTGGAAACTTGTTTATTTTGTGCTAGAGATGTGTGTTTAAATAATGCATTTTTTATACCATGCTTTATCATATTTAATGGATAACCATTAAAAAATAATGTTTCAGTTAATAATTTAAAGTTTTTTTGATGAAATTTCTTATCTGACAAACGTATAATTTTTTCAGCCAAAAGAAAAACAGTATTTTTTTTATAGTTTTGTGGTAACCATGAAAAAAAATTTAAGTATCTCCCCGACCAAGTTTCTTTATGATACCAATCCGTACTAAGTGAGCCATCTTCGTTATGAATAACAATCAAATCTAAAAACGGTAACTTATTTTTAAATTCAACGTCCATTGTGAACTTAATATGCTGATCATATTCATTAAAACTCTTAAGGAAATCACTCATTTTATCAGTAGGAACTGCCGTAAAATGTCATCAACATAGCGAGAAAAGAAAGGATGTTTAATATCACACTTGCTTAAGATGTCAAATTCCACAGATTCCATTACTAAATTAGCAGCAGCAGGACTAATCGGCGATCCCATAGGACATCCAAAAATTTGTTTATAACATTGTCCATCATACAAAAATTCACAATTATCCAGGACCATAAATAAAGCTTGAAAAAAGTGAACTTTATTTAACTTTAAATTATTTTTTTTTTGATAGTCATCCACTTTTTACTCACAATAGCAATCACAGCTTCCTTACTAATATTAGTAAACAAAGAAACCACATCCAAAGAAATTAGTGAATATCCTGGCGGTAAAATGATGTTTTGAATTTTTTCTTTAAAATCTTCTGCATTTTTTATAAAACGGAATAGCATCAACTTCCGACTATTTTATTTAACGCATCAGATAAAAATTTTGATAATGAATAAGTAACAGTACCCAAGCAATTAACAATAGGCCGAAGTTGACGATTAATTTTATGCACTTTAATTAACCCATACATTCTTACATTCACACTATTATCACTATTAACATCTTAATTTTTTACCTAGGTTCTTAGTTACCCTATTTTCTTTTTCCCAAACCATAATCATATCATTCATATCCTTTTCTAACTTTGGCTTAGCAATTTTATCAATCAATTTGTATGTATTAACATCATCCAATAGGTTTTTCATTTTTTCAAAATATTCATTATTTTTTAGCAAAACAGTAACATTACCCTTATCAGCTCTCGTCACTAAAATATTTGGATGATCTTTTAAAAATTTCTTTGATACGTTAATATTTCTCAAAATTTGAGTATCATCTACACTAAGGAGTTTTTTGTGGTTGCACTTATTTTTAAAGTTTGTTGAATTATTGACTAAACGGTTACGAATTTGAGCTTGGGATTCATAATCACTTTCATTCATTTGGTATAACACACTTTCCACACCAGCAATAATATGAATATATGGTATACTTCTAATTTCAATAGGCGGACAAAATTTTTCTCCATAGCTTAAAATATTTTTAACATTATTCGGAGTATCTGTATCAGTAAAATTTAGTAACCATTTTTCTCTTATATCATCTAACTCGGTTAAATTATTATCTTGGATAATATTGTTGTCATCAATAAAAACAGGTATACCCAGGCTAGAAATACCAAGGCTTATCAAATGGGCCAAGCTTGGCCCAAGCTTGGAAAACTAAGAAACGATTATCAAGGCATGGCCAAGCCTTAGTCTGATACATTTTGTCATACTAAGCCAATGGTTAAAATAAAAAAATGTAAATTGTATCTTTTGACTACTATATTTAGTTTTGGGTCAAGCTTGGTTCAATGTTGAAACAAATTTATTGTAATTGTTATATAATTTCAGCATTTGTGCAATGATGGACTGTAACCAACAAATTTACAATATATGAGGAAATTCCACTACAATAGCCGGGTAATAAAAGGCTAAGGAGCCAGACCTGCGCCAAGCAACAGCTTTCGGGGTTTTGGCCAGACTTAATATTTTTAAACGGCCCAAGTTTGTGCCAAGTTTGGACTGATGTCCTTGGGCCATGTCTGGCAAATAAGACTTGGGCTAGATCTACCAAACCAATTTTTTTTCCAGACCTCCTTTAAATGTGTGGAAAGAAGTTGTTGAAAGAGTAACATGTATAAAATTAGAGAAAAGCTTAAAATGACTTGCACATGTTTACACTACATTAGACTAGTAAATAATGCGTAACATAATAAACTGAATCTTGGTTCAGTCTAGGCATTTACAACTGGCCCAGACTGTAACCAAAGTTAGCTAGCCAAGGATTATACTGCATTATACATTAAAATGCAATATTTAAATATATACTTTTTTAATATGTTTATTTTTTTTTTTTTT
This sequence comes from Diogma glabrata, assembly GCA_963693315.1. Taxonomy (NCBI): domain Eukaryota; kingdom Metazoa; phylum Arthropoda; class Insecta; order Diptera; family Cylindrotomidae; genus Diogma; species Diogma glabrata. The sequence goes on along the minus strand of OY856186.1, from coordinate 26,797,656 downwards.
TATTAATAATCATATAAATTTCCTTATAGTAATTTGAATTTTATTTTTTATTTTAATGAATATCGATTTCGACTTACGTCATCCTCAGTTCTTATATTATTATTACAATCTTTGCTTAAACTAATGTCTAACCATTTAAACATTTAACCATTTAAACTGCAATTTTTATTATTATGTCATATATTTTGTTAGATTAGATTAGATTAGATTTTTGGTTTTTAGGTAATTTTCTATTTTATTTTTGTTTTTGTAAGCTGCAATATTGTGGCGGTCTGTATTGATTTATGATGTTAGTATGATGAGTTCCCATTTCTATTAGTTTTGATTCTTTTAACTTTTTTAATTTCAATTTTTTATTTCACTTTTCTTTTTATTGTGCTTTCCATATCATTCTTTACTGATTCCATTTATTATTTCATCCGAAAACCAACCCAAACGGATCAAACAATAAATATTAAATCACATCATCCATTCCAACATAAACTAGCTGCATACAACCACATGATCAATAGATTGAACAATATACCAATGAATGCAGAAAATTATCAAGACGAATTAAATATTATAAAATACATAGTCAGTAAAAACGGATATAAAAACGAAATAATTGACACATTAAATAGAAAACATAAAAACAAGAAAAATTTGCAAACCCTAACAACACTGAGGAATAAAGAAAACTTAGCAGGCAAAAAATACATAGGCGTAACAAATAATAAAACAACCTTCAAAATAATGCAAAAACTTTAAAAATATATGGATATATTGCTGCTTACAAAAAACAAAAATAAAATAGAAAATTACCTATAAACCAAAAAACCCAAACCTTAGACATAGGTGTTTATAAAATTACCTGTGATGACTGCAGTAAATTTTATATAGGTCAAACGGGGCGGTCCTTCACAAAAAGATTTATTGAACACACAAGTGAAATTAATAAAAGTGATCCAAAATCCAGATATGCCCAACATTTAAAAATAGAAAAACACAAATATACCAATATCAACACAAATTTAACAATATTACACAAAAAAAGAAAAGGACAACATCTAGATAGATAGGAAGAAATAGAAATATATAAACATAAAAACAATATCAACATTTTAAATGATGGAAGCAATACTAAAACTAATAAAATATATGACATAATAATAAAAAATAGCAGTTGAAATAGTATATATATAAGACATTAGTTTAAGCAAAGATTGTAATAATAATTTAAGAACTGAGGATGACGTAAGTCGAAATCGATATTCAATAAAATAAAAAATCAAATTCATATTGTTACTATAAGGAAGTTTATATGATTATTAATAAAATTTAAAATTAAAAATAAACATATTAAAAAAGAATATTTTGAAATATTGCATTTTATATCAAAAGTGACAAAAGCACACAAACAGTGAATAATATGGAAAACCATAACAACACATATAATGAGTTATACATTGCAAAAAAAATTAAAAAGCTATGAATACGATTTATTTGTTTTAGAATTGGTCCAGCATTGTATTTAAATATTGATCCAATGTGTACAAATAATAATGGTACGTGGTTATGATTTAAGGTTAAAACAACATTCAACCAATTTTATTTTAAAGCTTGTGCTAACATTGTTCGACCTTAAAACAAGCTTGGCTCAATGTAAAAACAATCCTTTGTCATTACCTGGGTAGTATTGGGCCAGCATTGTATTTAAATATTGTTCCAATGTCTAAAAATAATAATGGTACGTGGTTATCATTTAAGGTTAAAACAACATTCAACCAAGTTTATTTTAAAGCCTGTCCCAACATTGTTCGACCTTAAAACAAGCTTGGCTCAATGTCAAAACAATCCTCTCTGCTTACCTGGGTAAGAGAAGAATCCATAGTAGCATTAATTTGAATAATTATAGGCATATGAACCATAGAAGAAGACCGATTTGATAATTTCATTATTTTCTGAATATGAGTAAGTTTTATTTTATTAAACATTATAGTAAACGACATTTCACATTTGTGAAAAAAATTATTGATGATCCATTCAGGTAAAGGTTAAATTGCATATCCGTTGAGATAAATTGGATATTTCAATTTCTAAATATCTAATAAATTGAAAATTTTCAATAATTTCGTGGCTTATCAAAGCTTTCACAAATCGTTGTTCAAGCTTCATAAAAACTTGTAAATTAATATTGCATTTGTTTTTAATACGACAATGTTCAGGGAAAATACGTTCTTTCCTACAACGGAGGAGAAAATATTTCTTATATAAAGCCTTTGCCAAAGTTAATTTGTTTTTAAGTAGCATTTTAAAATCATACTGAATATCTAAACCATAATTGCTTCCAATTTTTTTAAAAAAGAATCTGTGTTTATTTACATATTGTATATCCTCCATATTTCAACCAAAGAGAAAGTAAATGTGTAGTAGGGTATAGGGTAGGGTATATATATATATTAGGGTGCTTTTTTTTGGGCGACAATTCTTTTTTTTTGGTGCCCCACCAAAATTTTGTTGGAAATACCCAAGAAAACGTCCTCCTAAAATATGAGTCCTCAAAATTAATGTTTAGCACTCGGCCTTTGCGTTTGAATATTTTCCATTCAAAATACATGTAAACTTTAGTGTTTTTAAAAAAAAATCTACAGCTCAGCGGCATTTCATACTATTTCAAAATGGAAAAAAGCAACTAAATCAGGATTAAATTATCTACAAAAATGTTTATGGAGATGTAACTGTAACTTACACCGGTGACACAGTACAGATCACTAAAGTCAGTTTTATTTGAATTTCTTGTTCTTTGATTTTTATTTCATAAATGGCTAAAGCTACAGGAAAAATGTTAAAAACAAAGTTGTAGTTAATTAAGTTTTTTACAAAAAACTCATAATAACCGAATCTCTATGATTGATATTTCTCGAGATAATAAACATTTATTATTTTAGAACTTGCGGTTATTATTTTAGAACTTACGAAAATCTCTTAAAACATCCAATTTAATAAAAGCTTATTATCTCAGGAAATATCAATCATAAAGATTCGGTTATTATGAGTTTTTTGTAGGAAACTTAATTAACTACAACTTTGTAATTGACATTTTTCCTGTAGTTTTACCCATTTATGAAATAAAAACAATAGAACAAGAAATTCATATAAAATTTACTTTTGTGATCTGTACTGTGTCACCGGTGTAAGTTACAGTTACATCTCCATAAACATTTTTGTAGATAATTTAATCCTGAGTTAGTTGCTTTTTTCCATTTTAAAATAGTGTAAAATGCCGCTGAGCTGTATTTTTTTTTTTAAAAAACACTAAAGTTTACATGTATTTTGTATGGAAAACATTCAAACGCAAAGGCCGAGTGCTAAACATTAATTTTGAGGGCTCATATTTTAGGAGGACGTTTTCTTGGGTATTTCCAACAAAATTTCGGTGGGGCACCAGAAAAAAAGAATTGTCGCCCCCCAAAAAAAGCACCCTAATATATATATATATATATATATATATATATATATATATATATATATATATATATATATATATATATATATATATATATATATATATATATATACATATTTATACTGTTACAAAAGAAAAAGGGCGCCATATTGTCTGGGGCCTAGGGCGTCCTCAAACCTAAATCCGCTACTGAGTTTACGGGACAATTATGGGCTACATTTTTTTAGGAAATTGTAAATTTCGAAGGATAGAAGGAATATTGGGCTATTATTTTGAAAATGTACATTTTTTTGTTGATTTTTGAATTTTTGATTTTAAAAAATCTGAAATTTTGATATATTGTTGGTAGTGACGAAAGAAAAAAAGTAATTTCTGCTTTTATTTTTAGTGTACTCTGAATCGGAGTTATGCGCGGTTGAATTTTTGAAATATTTCACGTAGTTTTGGCTATGGTGTCAATGTTTTGTAAATAGGTGCCACAAATTTCATCCGATTTAAGTATATTTTTGCAAGTAGAAAGTAAAATAATTGAAATAAGTAAGTTTAAAATTAATAACTTTTCTCTTTTCCGCTAGGCGGCGCCTAAAAGCTTGGTTTACTTCAAAGCTCATATCTCAAAAAACCACCTTTTTTTGTCTTTCGCAAATTTTTATAGTAAACAAATGCAGCTATGAAATTGAGAAATAAAAAGTCCGCAATTCAATATGGATTTTTTCTTACGATTTTTTTAAAGTTTGGTATATGAAAAATTCACATGTGTTTTTTTTAAAGTTAATAATCCTGTACTAAATAAATGTGGATCTAATAAATTAAACATTTCATATTTTAACACCTGCAATAAATTTAAACCACGTCCGTGCATCATATACTATAGTTTTTATCGCTGCAAGCAAAATATTTATAAAAGATTGTTCAATCTAATATAAAATTACAAATTTTAAAAATTTTAAAATAAAAACATTTTGTACACAAGATAAAGGATATTGTAGATTAACAAAAACATTGTTTTAAGTTTTGGGGAGTGATGAATATTAAACATAAAATTCTTTGTAAAAGTACAAATATACTTTTTCAAAATTCTAAAAATATTCCAAAAATTATAATAAAATCCAAAATTTAAACTTTTTCAACATTCCAAAAATTTTCTAAAAATTATTAAAAAATCAAAAATTGTAACTATTTTCAAAATTCCAAAATTAATGCAAGAAATATAACAAAATCAAAAATTCAAACTTTTCCTAGATTCTAGAACTCTTGCGCTTATTCTTTTTCACTAAAAAGATCATTTAATTCTTAAAATTAGTTAAATTGAAGTTGTAATCCTGGAGAATAGGAAAATAATTGAAGATGTAAGATTTATATTGTTAATATGTTTATATATTTATAGTAAAAATGTGAATTTATAGTTTTTAGCATACAGACATATAGTTTGAGATAATAAACTTGGATTGCTCAAAAAAATCAGTTGTTTTTTCTACAACATTCTAAAAAATCTTCAAGGGTTATAACCTAAAAATCATTAATCAAAGATGTCGTACAAACGGAGAAGTGAAAATGAGAAAACAAAAGGAAAAGAGAACTTGCAAACGGATACTACTTCAGAGAAAACTGAGAAACCTGACTACAATTGTGGGAAATGCAAGGATCCTGATAATAATGAGATGGTTCGTTGCGACAGATGCAAAACTTGGTATCACCATAAATGTGTCGGAACTGTAGAAGAAGAGGTTCGTAATGCCTTGTGGATATGTCCTGTGTGTAGAGAAAAAGGTTCAAGAACATCCGGGACCCATCGTACACGTTCGTCACGATTATCAGATACTACTCAAATAACATTAACAACGCTCAAGGAGATGGAAACAAGTGAAATTAAAATTCTGCAAGAGACAATTAAAATGAAGTATGCCGAGAAACGCCTCAAAGCCATTCAAAACGATAGAGCCACAAGTGCAGGCTCATCAGTTGCCAATTCGTCAGTTATACAAAGCCGAACAAATGATTGGGTACAGAAACAACAGCAACTTGATTTAGCAGGCAATAATGAAATGTTGCAAACGGTTATACATACAACACGGTCAAATAATGTACAAGCTCATTATAACCTGCAATCAAGGCAGATTCAAAATGTACATTCTACACCGCATCCGTGTTTTGAACAGCAACGTTTTGAAAATATGAACCAAAACCAACCTTTACAGAATTTTGCAAACCCACATCCGATTAAAATGTGCCCAAGTAACGGCGGAGGTCAAATTGAATTGAATCCGGAATTGTCACGATCACAGAGGTATGCAAGACAAGGACTTGAAAAAATCGAACTTCCAACGTTTGATGGAAATGTCAGCGAGTGGCCGCTATTTATAACAACATTCAAATTATCTACTGAGCGATGTGGCTACACTCAAGTCGAAAATATGGTGAGATTGAAGAAAGCTTTAAAAGGCAGAGCTTTTCAAGCTGTGAAGGGACGTTTAATGTTTCCGAACCAAGTTCCAACTGTAATTGAGAGATTGACAGAATTGTTTGGTAGACCAGTAAAAATAATAGCTGAATTAATTTCGAATATAAGGAAATTACCACGAATTGGTGAAGATGATATGAACGGAATTCTAGAAATGTCATTTGAAGTGGACAACCTATGTGGTGTTGTTGAGGCTACCGAAGTCACAGAATACTATCATCATTCAGAACTATTGCAATTATTAGTTGAGAAGTTACCAGGACATCTCCGCATGAGCTGGTCCACATTTTCCGAAACGACTCAAGATCCAAGTTTGCTGGCATTCCGAAATTGGCTCAACGGAGTATCTGTAAGGGCTGGTCGAGTGTCAAATACTTTTGATAAAATAAACAAGGTTGAGAAAAGCAGAGCAATGACATCATCAAAGTTCAATGTCGGTCATCACGAAGGGCTCACTAATCAAACACAGCAGAAAGAGCGTATCACTGAAAACAATTTATGCAAGATCTGCGAGAAAGCAGAACATGTAGTTTCAGACTGTCAACAGTTTAAGAGTCTCAGTAAGAAGGAACGATGGGATCTAGTAGTAACCAAGAAGCTATGTGGAAAGTGTTTGAAAGCTCATAATTGGAAACATTGTCACAACTCGAAACCATGTGGAATTGATGGTTGTTGTAAAAAGCATCATCCTTTACTTCACAAACAGAATGTTGAAAACTCAGGTAACACAAATCATCATTCTCAAGGGGCACAGAGCGATACGAGAGAGGTAGATCATCTCGTACATGAAGTCATTGAAAGCGATACGATCCAAACAAGTAAAAACGAAATCAACATTCACAATGCAAAGCATCAAATCTACTATAGAATAATTCCTGTAATTGTTTATGGTCCAGACAAGTCAGTACATACATACGCCTTTTTAGATGAGGGTTCATCAATAACTATGATGGAAAATTCTTTAGCTGATTCGTTGAATTTAACAGGGCGCAACAGTGATTTATGTTTAAAATGGACCGGTTCGATTTCTAGAGTGGAGCGAAATTCAAGATGTGTATCAGTGTCTATATCAGGAGCTCACAAAGATGATCCAACTTATGCAATGAAAAACGTCCGAACAGTGGATGAATTGAATTTGCCGATTCAAAGTGTTGAACTCAAAATCAGCGATGCACATAATCGTCATATGAAACATATTCCATTGACTACGTACACAAATGCAAAACCATCATTACTGATTGGTACGGATAATGCTCAAATAATCTTACCTAGAGAAACAAGAACCGGATTATGGGATGAACCAATAGCAGTGAGATGCAAGCTAGGCTGGACAATATACGGCAAGTCTACTTTCAACGAATTTCAAGGTGTTAATTTTCATGATTGCGGCTGTTCAGGATCAAACACACTTCAAGACATGATGAAAGATTATTTCTCATTGGAAAGTTTCGGTATAACATCAAGTCCGAAGCTCCAAAGTGACGAAGATAAACGTGCAATCCAAATATTAGAAAATACCACGAAGTGTCAAGAAGATCGATATACAACTAGTCTCCTGTGGAGGAAAGATTCATTTCAATTACCCGAGAGTCGTAAGGGAGCATTAAGACGATTATTATGTTTCGAAAAGAAACTTTCGAAAGACGATGCATTGCTTAAGTTTATGTCTGAAAGTATTAAAAGCTATCTAGAAAAAGGTTACATAAGAAAGCTTTTAGATTTTGAACTTAACAATGGACCCAAAACATGGTACTTGCCCATTTTTATAGTCTCCAATCCAAGCAAAAAAAAGCACAGAATAGTATGGGACGCTGCATATGTGTCAAATGGAGTGTCACTCAATAGTGAACTTCTTACTGGACCAGATCAACTTTCTTCATTGATTTTCGTGTTATATAACTTCAGATCGAGAAAATATGGTGTTACAGCAGACATCAAAGAGATTTTCCCTTCAAATTCGAGTGGAACATTCAGATCAAGATGCTCAACGTTTTCTCTGGCGTGACTGTAATCAAAATAAATTGCCGGATGAGTATGTGATGCAAGTTTGCACCTTCGGAGCAAAATGTTCGCCAAGTATTGCCCAGTTTATAAAAAATCATAATGCACAAAAATATAAGAACGAGTACCCGCGTGCATGCCAAGCCATTCTAGAGTACCATTATGTCGATGATTATCTGGACAGTTTTAACACAGAAACAGAAGCCACCGAGATATCATCAAAAGTTCGAGATATACATTTAAAAGGTGGATTTGTGTTGCGAAACTGGATCTCCAATTCAAAACGTGTGCAAAATGAGATGAAGAATGAAACTATACCTGAAACGTTAAAACATATTGGAGATAAGAATGATTTAGTACAGCGTGTCCTAGGAACACAATGGGATACTCTGAGCGATACGTTCACTTTCATTGTAAATTTCGACAAGATAACTGAAGCTCTTCTTTCCGATGAAAGCCGTCCGACAAAACGAATCGTTCTGCGAACATTAATGAGTACGTTTGATTCGTTGGGATTAATAACGCCGTACTTGGTCGAAGGAAAAATACTCATGCAAGATGTATGGCGCAGTGCAATTGAATGGGACACTTATGTGAGCGATAATAATTTTGATACCTGGAAAAGTTGGATGATATCATTAGAGACTTTGTCAAATTTACGTATCCCGCGTTGTTATACAACTGAAACCAACGTCAGCGATAGACAGTTGCATGTGTTCGTCGACTCAAGCGAGAATATGTACGGAGCAGTCGTATATATGAGAACAGAATGCATCAACGGAGTGCAGATTACTTTAGTTGGCTCAAAATGTAAGGTCGCACCGTTGAAACCACAGTCAATACCACGATTAGAACTACTAGCGGCAGTGCTGGGTGTCCGTCTCACGAGTTCAATTGTGAAAGGGCACAGTAATATGAGATTCAGTAATATCACGCTGTGGAGTGATTCTAGAACTGTGCTAAGCTGGTTAACTCTGGATCCAAAACGATTAAAACAATTTGTCGCATTACGTGTGGCGGAAATACTGGAATCGACTGAAAGAAACCAATGGAGATGGATTTCAACAAAAGATAATGTTGCCGATTATCTCACAAAGAAACGTCATTTGGATGATGAATTTCGAACACGTTGGATAAACGGACCCAAATTTCTTGCTCACGATCCAGCAGAATGGAAACAACCCATTAAACCATGCACTGCTACCCTGTTACGGGGCCAGTTTGTAACTTTTATTTGAACTTTTGTTACACTATAAATTAACACGGGATAACTTGGCCCCAATACGAATTTGACATTAGGAATCTCTATTATCTTACTATATTTATCTTAACATTCCGAAGGGGAAAATAATTAAACAAGAATTAATATATCTATAAAATAAATTACCTCGAACTAAAAAACTGTTGATTGATGATCTGGTTTCTAATTTTTCAATTCCATTGACTAGCGTTTGATCAACTAACTATATTGGCCGAACTAATTCGTGAACATCAGTTGCTGCTGTAGTTGCTGCACATTGAATTACACCTTCGCTGTTCGAAATGCCCAATTGAACATTACTTTTGATCCTTTAACTTTTCATTCCATACCATATCTTGCTTTAAATCCGTGCGGTTTCAACAACCGGAAAATCCACCATACACTCGATTGTTTCTAACTGTGGTAATAGGCTTATTTTCATTTACTGCCACTTTATAAACCAAATTTTCTTTTATGATGAGTTAAGCATAAACTTAATGAAAACACCCATGACACACTTCTTGTATCAATTAACAGAAAATTCTTTTTGAAATCAACATAAAATGGAATTAGTATTTATTTTTAATGATCAATTAACAAATTCAAACTAACAAATTAATTTAAATTACAGATTTTGTTCACAAATTCATTTAAACATTTACTTTCAAGAACCAAAATCAGAATGAATCTTTTTTTTGAAAAATCGAACAATGTCATTTTCTATTTGACATCTTCTAATCAATCGTGTAATATTCAAAATTCAACAAAGATTAATAACGACAACGACATCTGTTCGCTAGAATTGGAAATAAAATTGAGTATGTTCGTTTGCTTTTTATAGTATATTCAAAATTTAACTAGCAGTAAAGTATTAGAAAATTTTAAAATTATTGTTAATGTAAAAATGAACGGAAACTAATGAAATACATTTCTATTGAATTGAAAACAAAGAGGAATTTGGTTTTATTATTGTTTTGCGATTATTGCGATCGTTACACCATGAATTCAAGGTAAAAATCAAGATTTCTACTCTTGAAATCACAAAAACGTCGCCATCCCCTCCATGACAGAAACCACCAAAGCACTATTAAACTTAAACTAATAATAGAAATTCTAATAACTAATAAAAAAAATTATAATAACTAAGTAATATTAAATAGTAATATTAAATATAACACCTATTGCGATCGTTACAACCATCTGAACAAACGGTGGTAATTGAAGAGCTTCGTGTGATGGTGCAAACAGAATCCGAAAGTGGTCTTAAAAGTGTAACACCTAACCCTAGTGCATTTTCATCGTGGAAAAAATTATTACGATCGCAAGGATATGTACACCGAGCTGCAAAACTATGGATAGCGAAAATGCGACAAGAGAACTACGAGGCAGGACCCTTACGAAAAACAGAAAATGATTCTGCTGAAATAACGTTGATCAAATTGGCTCAAAACGAAATGTATAAAGATGAAATTGACACCTTGAAAAGTGGAAATACACTTCAAAAGTGTGGTCCGATGACTCAATTTTCTCCGTTCTTGGATCAACATGGAATATTGAGAATGCAAGGTCGAACAGTGTATGCATCAGTACCTTACGAAGCTAAGTTTCCTATCATTTTGCCCAAAGCGCACAAAATAACAACACTCATTGTAGCAGATTATCATGAGCGGTTTCGTCACAAAAACCACGAAATACAATTAATGAATTACGACAGAAATTCGTTATTCCTCAGATAAGAAGAGTTTTACAGTTGGTAAGGAAGCAGTGTCAGTTATGTAAGAATAGAAATGCAGTGGCAGTTACTCCAATGATGGCGCCACTACCCGAGTCAAGACTGAATGCAAACAATCCTCCCTTTAGTAACGTGGGAATCGACTGCTTTGGCCCAATGGAAGTGGCCATTGGGAGGAGAATCGAAAAACGCTGGGGACTGATATTCACTTGCATGGTTATCAGAGCCATACACATTGAATTACTACCGTCCTTGTCTACTGATTCATTCCTGATGGCACTCAAAAGATTTATAGCACGAAGAGGGTGCCCGCAAAAGATATTGAGCGATAACGGGACAAACTTTCGAGGAGCGTCAAAGGAACTTCAAGCTGAAATTAAGAACATCAATAAGGAACGTATTCAAGAAGAATTTGCCAACATAATTTTCAAGTTCAATGTGCCTGAGGCCCCCCATCACGGCGGAGCATGGGAGAGATTAATTGCCCTGGTGAAATCGAATCTTACGGAGATGTTGAAGACTAAAAGACCAAGTGAAGAATTATTGTATACAATACTAGTGGAATGTGAAAACATTGTTAACACACGACCACTGACACATGTTCCTGTGGATGAAAAAGATGAAGAGCCCATTACTCCTAATCACTTCCTAAATGGGTCGTCGAGTGGAAGAAGAAACTTGGCTGATATTGATGATGCCAACGACGGTGTTAAACTGAAACGACATTGGCGAATTGCGGAACAAGCAAGTCGTGAATTTTGGAAAAAATGGCTACGGGACTATCTTCCTGCTATTACTAGAAGAACAAAATGGTTTTCACAAATGAAAAACATTGAAATAGGCGATGTGGTGGTTATTTGCGATCCCAAGAACCCAACTAAAATGTGGCCCCGAGCAATTGTGATCGACACTAATAAGGGAAAAGATGGTAATGTACGTAGTGCTGTAATAAGAACGTCAACTGGGATTTACACGAGGCCAACGGTCAAATTAGCTTTGTTGGATGTACAAACGCTATCGGATAAGCCCACTCAACCAGAGAAGACTTATGGGGTGGAGGATGTTGACGATACAACCATGCATAACTGAGACATGCAAAAAGTGACAGCATGGCAATTCACAATAAAAGAATATTATAATTTGAATATCCACGTTTTTATTTGTGCTTATTCTTTTTCACTAAAAAGATCATTTAATTCTTAAAATTAGTTAAATTGAAGTTGTAATCCTGGAGAATAGGAAAATAATTGAAGATGTAAGATTTATATTGTTAATATGTTTATATATTTATAGTAAAAATGTGAATTTATAGTTTTTAGCATACAGACATATAGTTTGAGATAATAAACTTGGATTGCTCAAAAAAATCAGTTGTTTTTTCTACAACAATTATAACAAAATCAAAGATTGAATTTTTTTTCAAAATTCTAAAAATGTCCCAAAAATTAATCCATAATCAAAGATTCAAATTTATTTTCCAACTGTTCCTGATATTCAGAAGTCGTGGAATCGAATCTGGAATCACACAAAAAATTGTTCAAGAAACAATTTAAAATAATTACAATTTTTGTCAAAAATGTTTCCCATAATATGTTTCTCAAAAAATTTGGAAACAAAATATATAAACAGAAATAGACATAAACAAAACTGTCTATCCAAGAAGGAACAAAAGTTGAAAATTTGTTGTTGTTGCTATTGCTTATTTTGGTAGTCATAATTTGAAACGTCTGCTGTGAGAACAACATTTCTGTTTGTTTGTATGAAACTGGGAAACGTTTGTATTAAAGTTTCAGGAACATACCTGAATTGATTTTGTTCTAATTATTGTATTAAAACTTAATGATTTTCTTTGAACGTTTGACAAAATAGTATTAAGTCGACATTATGCGAACAATATGAAAATAAAGATTCATATTTATATTATGTTTGGGTAGACACTGTCTAGTGTATCTATACCGACGCTTCGCCACTGCTTAATTCTAGTTCTAGATTATTCTAAATTCTTCTCAAGTAATATAAGGTCAGATCCTCTAAAACATCCTTTGCGCATTAGTAAAACCATTATAAATATGTGATTCATTCAGCATTTAATTTGTTTGACTTTTCTTACAATTTTTATATAAAAACTAGGAGTGTTGCACGCCCCGTATAGAAACAGTAAGTGTTAATTATCCTAAAATATTACCCGAAACGTAGAACAGCCAATTAGTTTTTTTCTTTCTTTTTCATATGTTTTTTTTTGCATTAAATCAATGCTCAAATCATGTTTAACCCTTGTATAATGTTTCACTTAATAAATTTTACTGAAAATTAAAAAAAAAGTAACTTCATCATGTCTTTTATATAACTCCTCCAACATAAGATCATCCTCTTCATCATATTCATCTTCTATTAATAATAATCGTTACAGTAAAAAAAAAAAATCGAAAATAACATAACAACAACAAATAACAATATGGAGAAAAAACAACAGTTTTTGTGTAATCTGAGACGATTGAGAAAAGCTTAAGTCACCGAATGCGCGGACATTAATTTTAATTTTGTTGCTGTAATGCTTTTCGGTTGTCATTTTTATTTTTTAGAAAAATGTGGAAGAGTTATTGATTTTTTTTTCATTTTTTCGTATTATGCTTTTGAGAAATTCAATTTTTCTTGTGTTCTAAATTTACAAAAAAAAAAATTTAAAATTTGTGATTTTGTTGAAATTAATTGGAACCTTGGACTTGATTATGATATTTGTGAGAGTAGTTTTTAGTGAAATGAAGTTAAGGTTTATAATTTTTCATCATTTTGTTTATTTTCGTGTTTGAATTTGTGAGTTTTAAGAGTGTGATGTATTGCAATATCATAGTGTTTGTCAATCTGTTTAGAGTTGACCATAAGTTATCACAGATTATTAAACGTTGTCAAAAATGGAAGCAATAATTTACTAAAAGTAGCCGATTAGGGTGACCGAAATTTTAATTCCATCAAACCACTATTGGTATTCGGAGATAAGCAATAAAACAATTGTTGTAGATTTTTTAAAAAAATTTATGTATAAAACTCAATCATTGAAAAAAGTTCTCAAACTTGAAATCAAAAATGTGTTCTAGGAAATCTTTACTCGTTTATAAATTCATCTTTTTTCATACGATTAAATATTTTTATTTTAATACTTAGTTTCGTTAACAAAAATATTGATTAATTAACAGAAATATTTATTTTTCATTCTTCATTTTTCTTTTGTTATTCATCATCGTTTGTTATTCTTTATTTTTGATTTTTTCCACTTTACTTGCTTGTATTTGCTTACTAGTTTCTCTCACTTAAAATTTTTTATTTTGCATTTTTCCGCAAAATTTCTTCCTCTTGTCTGAATCTGTGTTATTAAATAAATTAATTTTATTTCATATTTTAACTTTTCAGTTTTTTTCTTATTGAAAAAAAATTAATATTTAATATGCCTGAGAAAATTTTCAGATGCAAAAAATTTCCTTATCACAAAGTGATATTTTTTGATTACTAACCGACCTTCTTGTCATAATTTAGGTTTTATTAAATTTTTTCAGTTTCGGTGTAAGACAAAAATTTAAATAAACAAAACGAACAAACATACAATGATTAAATGGATCGAATTATCCATAGAGATCGATGTCTTATACGATTTCTATAATTAATTAATTTTTAATTTTTTATTACGTTTTAAGAATGGTTCAAAGGCAGAAAAGAAATTTTTTCATAAAAATTTTGTTTTATTATGAAAGATAAATTGGTCATAAAAGACGATATTAAAGGAATAATTTTTTTAATGTTAAAAATAAAAAAAGTAACATACCCGTTAGGGATATTTTTGGATATTTATTATGCAAATGTTTTATAACGTTTGCGAATAAATCAATATGAAAAATATTTTGGAATTTAAAAATTGAAAGCCAATCGGTAAACTTATTTGGTTTCCTGGTAAATTAATGTGTGATGTCATATGTTAAATTGGCTTGGAAACTACCATTTTTTTACGTTATGAAATTTTACGGAACGGTTGGGTAGAGTGATGAGAATAACTACCGATGTTGAAGATTTGGTAATAGTATATTATGCAACAAGCTTAAAATGATTATTGTTATATAATTGTTATATTTTATAATTTTGTTTTTCCTCAAATTAACCCGTCTTAATTAAAATATAATTTTTATTATTTGATCTATATATTTCGAGCTAGGTCCATCTTCAGGGTCATTAATAATAAAAATAAAAAATTATATCACAATCAGAAAAAAATAAATTTTTGACATAAATTATATAAACAAAAAATTGATATACCATTTAATATAAATTACTATGTTATAATTAACTTAAAAATGGTAATCAAGTGAAAAATTTAAAGTTAATTTAAATTTTAAAACAATCGGAATAAATTAAAATAAGTATTCGAAAAATCCTACTTATCACTTTTAAAATTACAAATTGTTTCCTCATTTTTTATAATTTGGCACATTTCGTGTATCTGTAATTTAGTTTTATTTCTTTCCTTATGTTGTGCCGTATTTCTCATTACCCATCATGGAAAGGTTGTAACTAATTGGTATCATAAAAGGATTGCTTCTAATAGATTATTGAATTATTATTCAGCTGTGTGAACTTGGAACCCTAAAATAAGGGAAAAAGAATTAAAATATTTTTGGAAAAACGACGTGATGTTTGTAGTCAATTTTTTTGTTTGTAGTTGTAATAAATATGACTCAAATCATTAAATTCGGTGAATCCCCTACACACAGTTATAATTTTGATAATCAATGTGTACAAGATTGTTCGAAATCGTTTGTTGTGTTTTATAGTAATGATGAGTATTTTTTGAAATTTTTTTTTCACTCAAAAAATAAAAAAATTTACAGTTGAGCAAAAAGTTGAAATATTCTTTTGATTCCCTCTTGATTCTCTAACCTCTACGAGGTTAATGTTTGTAGTAATTTTTTTTTGTAGTTGTAACAAATATCACTCAAATTATCAAAACAGGTGAATCCCCGTCACACAATGATAATCAACTTTTTGCTCAACTGAAAATTTTTTTATTTTTTGAGTGAAAAATAAATTTCCAAAAATATTCATCATTTCTATAAAATACTACAAACGATTTCGAACAATCTTCCATACTTGATTTATTAAAATTATCACTGTGTGTAGAGGATTCACCTGTTTTTATGATTTGAGTGATATTTATTACAACTACAAATAAATAAAATTTACTACAAACATTAACGTCGTTTGTAATTTCTGAAATCAAAAGAATATTTCAACTCTTTGCTCAACAGTGTAGTTTTTTACTTTTTGAGTGGGAAAAAAATTTCCAAAAATATTCACCATTACCATAAAATACTACATACGATTTCGAACAATCTTGTATACTTGGATTATCAAAATTTACTACAAACATTAACGTTGTTTCTGAGTTTCTGAGATCAAACGAATATTTCAACTTTTTGCTCAACTGTAATTGTTTTTAATTTTTTAAGTGAAAAAAAAATTTCAAAAATATTCATCGTTTGTTTTAGTTGTAATAAATATCACTCAAACCATAAAAACAGGTGAATTCCCTACACACAGTGATCATTTTTTTAATCCTATTACATATACAAGATTCTTCGATATCGTTTGTAGTATTTTATGGTAATGGTGAATATTTTAGGAAATTTTCACTCAAAAAATAAAAAATGTACAGTTGAGCTAAAAGTTGAAATATTATCTCAGAAACTACAAACGACGTTAATGTTTGTAGTAAATTTTTTTGTTTGTAGTTGTAATAAATATCATTCAAATCATAAAAACAGGTAAATCCCCTACACAGTGATAATTTTGATAATCCAAGTATAGATTCAAATCTAGGTAAAGTAAATTAAATCCAAGTATAGTAAAAATAACTTCTAAATGTATTTATCATTAGTAAAAAATACAACAACCGATTACAAACCAATTATGTACTATTAAAATTATCACTGGATGTAGGTAAGTTACCTATATTGTTAATTTGAGTGATGTTTATTACAACTACAAACAAAAACATTCTTGTGATTCTGTTGGCCCTTTAACGGAGCCACGTATAATTGTTGGACCTTTGTTACTAGATATGTTATTCAAAGAAGTACTAAATATATTATTCAGAAAAAATTCTGTACAAATAAACGGGATGGCCGTGTTGCCCCCACATAAACCCGGTCTTGGGAACCTCTTATATACACTGAAGGCTCTAGCCTAACATTTCCAGAAGGAAATCAAAATTTGAATTCAATTCAAAAAAATAAAAAAAAAAATTCAATAAAAAAGAATGGAATATAATATATATATAAAAATATTGACATATAATTGTATAAAAACCTTATTTTAGTATTTTTTTGTTGAAGCTGCTTCAGAGTTTTCAGGATTTTTATCTGGATGCCATTTTAAAGCTAATTTCCTGTATGCTTTTTTAATTTCTGCGTCTGATGCGGTTTTAGTAACATCAAGTATTTTGTAATAATCAACCATTTTTGTATATTGTTTGTGTTAATTTTTTTGGTTAGCAATCCCTTATCTTATATGGTGAAGGTAAATTTTGACAAATTTTGAAAATTGAATAACTATGTGGTATCGTTTCTGATTTTTTTAACGTTAAAACTACACCAAACATAAAACCATATGATAACAGTACAAACTCATATATTATAATTGAACAAACAGCTATTGAAATTATCGATAAAATATTTTATCAATAAAGTAACACAACCTTGACATCCTCACTCTTCATCCACAGGTAAAACAAAACTTAAATTGTTTTATAATTTTCCATATATTAATTCAAACGAAACAATAGTAATACATTAAAACAATGTTTTCTTAATCCCAAAAACGGAATGCAAATCTTAAATTAAACATTTTGTTTTCAAGCACAATCAATGGAATTATACTAATTTTAATCCAATAGGATAAGAAAATTAGACTAAGAGAGTTATGTTTGATTGAATGACACGTCACAAACATATATAGATTTTTTTTGTATTTAAATTTGAACCAATGAAATGGAAATCACAGACATATAAACTTGAACTAAATTTTGACTAGGAAAATTGCACTATTAAAAAAATTGAGTTAATTGAACTAATAAAAAAAACTTTAATTTAATTAAAATTTTACTACTTAAATTTAACTTAATTTTAAGAAAAAAGACATGAATGCAAAATTCAGCTTTATAATTTGACATCCATGAGAAGAGTGATCTTATGATTTTTCATCTTCCAATCAATAAAATCAAATCGTGTAAATCCAAAGATTCAACAAAAATTAGCAACGACATCTGTTTGTTAGAATTGGAAATAAAATTGAGTACGTTCGTTTGTTTTTTATAGTATATTCGAAATTTAACTAAGTATTAGAAAATTTTAAAATTATTATTAATGTAAAAGTGAACTGAAACTAATGAAATAAATTTTATTAGAAAAAGGAGATGAATTGGTTTTATTGTTGTTTAGGCGAATATAGCGGACGTTACAACATTTTACTACAATCATCTACGTCGCGGTCGTTTGTAGTTTCTGAAATCAAAAGAATATTTTCACTTTTTGCTGAACTGAACATATTTTTATATTTTGAGTGAAAACTAAATTTCCAAAAATATTCATCATTACTACAAAATACTACAAATGATTTCGAACAATCTTGTTTACTTGGATTATCAAAATTATCATTATGTGTAGGGGATTTCCTGTTTTGATAATTTGAGTGATATTTATTACAACCACAAACAAAAAAAAATTACTACAAACATTAACCTCGTTTGTAGTTTCTGAGATCAAAAAAATATTTCAACTTTTTGCTCAACTGTAATTTTTTTAATTTTTTGAGTGAAAAAAAAATTTCCAAAAATATTTATCATTATCATAAAATACTACACACGATTTCAAACAATATTGTTCACTTGGATTATCAAAACTATCACTGTATGTAGGGGATTCACCTGTTTTAATGATTTGAGTGATATTTATTATAACTACAAACAAAAAAATTTAACTACAAACATCTACGTCTTTTGTAGTTTCCAAAAATATTTTTCCTCTGTTTTCCTTATGTTCGGGTTCCAAATTCACACAGCTTTATTATTCTACACATCCACGTAACATGAAGTTAAATGTAGCTAAATATTTTATTCGAAAAATACTATAGAATACCATATTCTCCAGATTTAGCCCCCAGCGACTTTTTCCTGTTTTCAGATCTCAAGAGAATGCTTGCTGGAAAGAAATTTAAGTCCAATGATGAAGTAATCTCTGAAACTGAGGCCTATTTTGACGAGAAAGAGAAATCGTACTATAAAAGTGGTATAGAAAAGTTGGAAAATCGCTATACTCGTTGTATCGCCCTCGAAGGCAACTATGTTGAATAAAAAAATCGAGTTTTGTCAAAATGTTGTTTTTTTCTTACTTATCCTACGGACTTATTGAACGACCTGTTACTATAGATGTTCAAATTTTGGCTAAGGATAGAAATAAAACTAAATTACAGATGCACGTAACACGAGGTGTGCCAAATTATAAAAAATAAGGAAACAATTTGTAATTTTAAAAGTGATAAGAAAAAGTTTTCGAATAATTATTTTAATTTATTCCGATTGTTTTAAAATTTAAATTAACTTTAAACTTTTCACTTGATTACCATTTTTTAAGTTAATTATCACATAGTAACTCATATTAATTTGTATATCAATTTTTTGTTTATATAATTTATGTCAAAAATTTATTTTTTTCTGATTGTGATATAATTTTTATTGTTATTATTAGTGATCCTGAAGATGGGCATAGCCCGAAATATAAAGATCAAATAATAAAAATTATATTTTAATTGAAACGGAATAATTTGAGGAAAAACAAAATAATAAAATAAAACAAGGTTATAATATAAATTTAGTTTTTTCTTAAATAATTAGGTTTTATTAGTTTTATAAAATATTTTTCAAATTAAAAATTAGAAATTTTTTAAGTGCAATAAAAACCTTTTTGCACTCATTTGAGTGAAATAAAGTCTTTGTTGCACTGACCGCAATACAGAATATTTTTTGTTTTCAAAACAGTGACAACATAAAAAACTAGAAACCCAAGTTTTCGGCTCACCATCAAGAACGGTGTTCAAACGTGTAACCTAATTTTACACGGCATTAATATTTCTTTAGACCATATGTCTAAAAAGGTTTTTTTCCAAGAAAATGGTATTAATTCAAATAAAATATTATTATTACCGAATATATGGGGCATTCCACGTGAAGTTGGACGACCAGAAATTTGTTTTGCCCAAATTTTGGGAATTGATAGTACTCCATTAGAAAACGATTTCGTAATTTTTTTAATTTTTTGGCTAACCCCTTGGCCGTCGGTGACGGTCACAAATTTGAATTTTTCTCGTGAACGACAAAAGTCTTTATTTTGTAGGCAGTTTAACGCGTATACAAATTTTTTAAAAAAATATTAGTTCATTAGAATTTTTTTCGTAAAATACGATAAAAATATTAAAAAAATTTTTGAGGGTAGTTTTCGCCCTTATTTGAGGTTTTAAAGTTTAAAATCATTTTTTCGGATTGTATGACACGTTTTTTTTCTAATTTTTTTTTTTTTTAATTTTGTTTGAAATATGCACTTTCAAATAACTTTTTATCGCGTGATGGAAGTAGTATCGATGTGAGCGCTAGAGGGCGCACGCCAAAGGGGTTGGCCAAAAAATCTAAAAAAAATACGAAATCGTTTTCTAATGGAGTACTATCAATTCCCAAAATTTGGGCAAAAACAAATTTTTGGTCGTCCTACTTCACGTCCAATGCCCCATATATATTTAATTATGAGTTCGAGCTAAGTTAAAACACTTTCAAGCATATCTTCAACCAAACAGCTAAGAAAACTTTCATAAACTATAAAAAAACAATATAACAACGAAAACTAAATCTTCCGACATCAAACCTATAAACTTTATTTATATTATTTTCATCACATTTCACAAAAACCTAATAAATTGATATTCTTATCAAAATATTTAAATTACCATTTAATCCTATTTGTTCTTTTATCCAAATAAATCAAACAACATACAATAAAATCAACTCACCAAAAACTGATTTTAAAAATATATAAAACACGCCACAGTCGTCCAAAGCGAACAATAACAACAAAACAGGAACATACAATAAAAAGATAGAGCTAAATAATAAAAAAATAAATTTATTAAAACAATAATAAGGGGACAATCAAATATAAACTTAAAAAAACACACACACACAAAAATCAGAGACATGTTTGAAAGGTTTGAAATTTCCAACCTTCTAAAAATTTTAAAATTCCAATGATTTTTTTTATTCATTCTTTGTTAGTTCTTAGTTTTTATTTTTATTTTTTAACTTTTTTTTGTATACCATCATCAAAATCGTCATGATCATTGTCATCATCATCAACATCATCATGAGCAGCAGAAGCACACCAATGTTTTTTTGGTATTCATTCCGTTTCAATTTTATAATTTTTTTTTCTGTTATACAATTTTTTTTATTTTATGCTTTTTTAGTTCCTTTTCTTGAAATTGAAAAACAATAATAATAATAGAAAGAAAAATAAACTAAAATAATATAAATTAACTGTTTCTTCCTTTTATTATTATATTATTAATTATTGTTTGTCTAGAATTAGACTGACAAATTGTGTGCTGTTGAGCTATATACACCGTGTGCGGCAGAAGTCTGTTTCAAGTCCAAAACTTGTATTAACTCAACAACACATGTTGCCTAGTAAAACTACTTGTGTTTTGTTTATTGGCAGAACGAGAGTAATCCATACAGTCTGTTTGTATCTAAAGTGGCTACTTTTCTTTAATAATCGTTAGAAAAGGTTCCACCTGAAGATGGCAGCGCTAAAGATAATTGTATATGAGCAATTTCACGAAGATTCAACATCGTTTTGACTTGACCCCTTTTAATTTTGATTATTTTTTGTTTATAGATAGTCTTTGATAAATAAAAAATACAAGTTCTCTTAGAATTTTTTTTTTCGACCAGGGGTCTTCACAGGGTGCCCCTCAATTTTTGTTATTTTGTGATGTGAGTGCATTTTGACGAGCGATTGTGGAAAAACTACTGAATCGATTTTCATAAATGATATGTCGTTGAATAGGTATTAGAACAAAGTTTTTAAAAATATACACTGTTAATTTTTTGAAATAATTTTTAACGGTGTAACATAAGAAAAAAACGATGTAATTGAAAACAGTCCAAGCGGCACGTATATCCGCTAGAAATAGGTAGATTTCGAGATCAGACAGTTTTGTGTGCCAGTAGAATCTGATGTATCAGATTAGTTTAAACAAAACAAACTAATTTCAAACAGATATCGAACAAATTTAAAAAGAAAATTAGCTACCTACAAGCAAAATTATATGTATCCAATTTTGCAACAAACAAATATCAAATCTACCACAGAACATGTGTGTGATAATTTATGACACAAACCTACTCTATATCATATGTCGTGCAATTACTGCAAAATATCAAAATAGTTTATTTCTAAGAAAAAAAAATTAATTTCTTCTATTCAAATCTTTTATTTTTTGACTGTTATAAGGTTGACATTGACTGTTATAAGGTTTTTGGAAATTGTAATTAGGGATTGTTGCAAACTTTTTTGTTGAAGCCAACAAGTCAAAAACCTCTAACTGCAGAGGTTTATATTTATAAGAAACGGATTAAAATGTTTCCACAGATTCTAAATTTATGAAGATTTTAAAAATATTAGTATCCAAACGGCCGTTATAACGGATTAAAAAAACCACTTTTTTTTCTAGTATAAAGCCTATAGTTCCTTAACCATGTGTCAGATTTTTTTGATTTACGAACTCGTCCAAGATATTATTAAAACACACATTTTTAAGGAAAGTTTTTTGATCTGGCTCCACAAATGCAACCGTGAGAGCGCCGGTTGATTCAAACGCATTTTGTGTTTTACAAGCTTTTTTGTTGGAGCCGTTCACTCAGAAACCTCCAACTGCAGAGGTCTTTTTTTTGAAAGAAACTGATTAAAAAGGTTTCAAAAATTCTAAATTTATGAAGTTTTTAAAAGTATTAGAATCCAAACGGCCGTTATAACGGATCTAAAAAACAGAGTTTTTTTCTAGTATAAAGCCTCTAGTTTCTTAACCATGTGTTGGATTGGGCTGATTTACGAACTTGTCCAACATATTAACAAAACGCACATTTTTAGAAAAGGTGTTTTGATCTGGCCTTATAAATGCGACCGTGAGAGTGCCGGTTGTTTCAAAAAAAAATTTTTTTTTGCAAACTTTTTTGTTGGAGCCGCTCATTCAGGAACCTTTAACTGCAGAGGTCTAGATTTAAAACAAATTGATAAAAAAATTCCAAAGATTCTAAATTTGTAAAATTTTTTGAAATATTAGTATCCAAACGGCCGTTATAACGGTTTTAAAAAATCAATTTTTTTCAGAAAAAAGCCTCTAGTTTCTTAACCACGTGTCGGATTTTGCTGATTCACGAACTTGTTCAAGATATTATTAAAACACATAAGTACAGAAAATTTTTTTGATCTACCTCAACAAATGCGACCGTGAGAGTGCCGGTCGTTTTCGTTATATCTCATATCGTTTATATACATATATATATATATATATATATATATATATATATATATATATAAATTTTTTTTTTTTTGTTTTTTTGTCTCCGCTTATCATATATAGTCGTTTGGCACAAAAATTTTTCCGAAATTCCGAGATGAAGCCCATTGCAATAGGTAGATTTTTATATGAAATCTACCTAAAAAGATGGCATAGCCTTTTTTTTTTTTTTAACTAAATTGTAGCTTATTTTATATCTAACAACTTGTGAAAGCTTAGGACTAGCGTCATTTTTTGTTTTAGAGATAAAATTCGTTGTGCATATGACTGTCGGGAATCAGTTTTATTTGTTCTGAAGGAAAATTATAAAAATGGCGATTTTTAGATTCAGATTTTTTTTATGTTAAATATCAAATATTTTATTATTAAATGAACTTCTAAAAAGCAATTTCAGTCAAGTTCAGCAAAATTTTGCGACATTTTGACTCGACCCTTTTTAATTTGGTTTAGTTTTAGTTTATAGATAGCCTTTGATAAATGAAAAATACGGCTTCAAGTAGAATTTTTTTAAATATAGACCAAAATAAACCAAATTATAAAGGGTCGAGTCAAAATGTCGCAAAATTTTGCTGAACTTGACTGAAATTGCTTTTTAAAAAGTTCATTTAATAATAAAATATTTGATATTTAACATAAAAAAAAATCTGAATCTAAAAATCGCCATTTTTATAATTTTCCTTCAGAACAAAAAAAACTGATTCCCGACAGTCATATGCACAACGAATTTTCTCTCTAAAACAAAAAATGACGCTAGTCCTAAACTTTCACAAGTTGTTAGATATAAAATAAGCTTCAATTTAGTTAAAAAAAAAAAAAAAAAAAGGCGATGCCATCTTTTTTTCAATTACATCGTTTGTTTCTTATGTTACACCGTTAAAAATTATTTCAAAAAATTAACAGTGTACATTTTTAAAAACTTTGTTCTAATACCTACTCAACGACATATCATTTATGAAAATCGATTCAGTAGTTTTTCTACAATCGCTCGTCAAAATGCACTCACATCACAAAATAACAAAAATTGAGGGGCACCTTGTGAAGACCTCTGGTCGAAAAAAAAAATTCTAAGAGAACTTGTATTTTTTATTTATCAAAGACTATCTATAAACAAAAAATAATCAAAATTAAAAGGGGTCGAGTCAAAACGATGTTGAATCTTCGTGAAATTGCTCATATTTATAAGCAAAAGTTGTAATATGTATATGATGCAATATGAATGTAAAAATAAAATTTACAAGTACCGCAACATCCCATGCAACGAATAATTTCAAATTTCGTATCAAGATTGTTTATCCTATGTTTACGTTTTTAATCACGTTTTAGAACTAATAAATTTAAAGAACGACAAAACCTTTACAATAAATTAAATTCTCACACTAGATTAGTATATTGATAATAGTTTGGTTTAACAAATCTTTAAACACCAATTTAAAAAAAAAAGAAAATGTAAGAGAAGTAATTAATATAAATCAATATTTATTTTGGTCAATGTTAAATGTCGCGAGAAGGTTTGAAAAAAAATATCAGTGTTTTCCTAAACAAATTTATTTGTGAGTTTTTTGTTCGTTTCCAATGGAAGTGTGCTAATAAATTTTTTTATGGAATAAAATTAATAGATAAAAAAGTAAGAAAATTACAGGTAAAATATAAAGCAAAAACTACATTTCCATTATAAAATAAATAGTGATTCTATAATAAAATGTTAAATTATTTATATGTATTTTAAATCTTGTGTTTTCTTATTTATTTATTTTCATACATACTAATCTGATGTGTGAATTTAATTTAATTAAAAAAAATTGTCCTAAATTTGTTTCCAATCAAAGTGTTGAGTTAAAACTTTTCATATATTTTATATTTTATTCATTGAATATTTTATCATCAATTTATTTCTCAATCTTCATTAAAATTCATATATGTATTGTTTATTTAATAATTTTTGCTTTTCTATCAGAAAGTTTTAGGATTTTCAATACAATAATCCTCGTGGAAGTTGCGTTTTTGGTTGATTCTGATTCCATCCAAAAATGGGAAATGTTACGGTAGTACCGGAAAACCCCATTCTTTAATTATAGGTACCAAAGTTGTGACCCCTTTATTTTCTAACGGTACATGATCATAGACACTCTCGATTCCACCAAAGACTCATTCCTTGTCGATATGATGACGTCTTTTGTACTTACGTTTAATAAATTTCCCAAAACCCTCAATTCCACCCGACCACCCTCAATTTGCGCTCTTTTTTTATCATAAAGTTCAACATTCTTTTTCGATGAAATGAAGCCCAATCGGTTTATGTTTGCTTCACTTCATCTAATTGTTTTTAAATATCAATTAAACAAACGTTGTTAATCCATAAAGCTGTCAAATCCAATATTTGCCACAAATGAAGATGTAACTGTTCGAAGAAGGTTCTAGCTTCAGGTTTCGTCCTAGATTCTCTTATCACAAGTCCTTGTTTTGTTTGTTTTTATAGATCTTGCCTCGACACCTCCACAGAAACAGGGTGGGCGTTGAATACCAAACTAAAATTTAAACACCGGTCTTACGAAATGAAAAAAAATCCTCACAAGGTTTGTTTTTGGTCTTGGACAACCAACCTAAGCCAGTGTTTGTTATTCTTAACGAATATAAGCGTAAGCTACAATTTATTTGATCAGCTAACTGATTTTCTAATTTATGAAGTACAAACATCTTTTTTAGACATCAACAATTATTAAATGTTAAACGCTATGACCCCGACAAACATTCTGTGCATGGTGCGTATATGCTAAGACGTTTTACGACATGTGCACGGTATGGTGTACAGAAAGTGCATGACATGTGTTATGCACCTTTTTGTGCACGGATATTTTGTAACACACACAATTAATGCACATTGCAAGCACGTTTTTCAAAATTGTTTCACGGGGACATTCACTTCAGCAACTATTAAGCTCACTTAAAAATGAAACCACAAAGAAAAACTGATTTGTGAGGTGAGGTGAGGAACACTAATAATAACCTAAAATTTCTTGAAATTTCAGTATTTATTATTTTAGTCACTTTAAGTTAATATTTATGTACCTCGTTTAAATCATCTGTTTTTTTTGACTTTATAATAATTAATTAGCAGTTTTATCAGTATGCTTTTGTGGTGTAACTTTATGCATGTGCACAACATACTACTTCAAGGAAAATTAATCATTTTTCATATCCAACAATTTACGGATTTAACAATTTACACCTTTACTTTGTTATGAAGGATAATTCAAACTCCATGAGTGAAATTCAAACCACTGTCCCTCACACATCAAATTTGCCTTAACAGAAATTTTCATAGTTCTTTTCATTTTTCCTTTACACATAATCTTTTATACTCAATCCATAGTCATCATCTGCTATAGTTTCCGTTAAAAAAATTATTATCCTAAAACAGTTGTGTGATATTTCCCAATGTGATTTCCTATATTCAATCGTTAATTGCTATAGGGTTAGCATAAAACAATTGTACAGTATCGTTAATTCGTAGTTCCGTTATTCCCATGTAGATTTCCTACAATCGTTATATAATCCAAGTTTCTGATTATAATTATTTCCCAATTTTTAGTACAGATTAATAGTGAAGATACTTAGTGGGGAGAAATAATTAACGAAAGATAGCAAAATTAATTCACCACGATCGTTATTTTGTTTGCTTATAAATACGTCTAGCCGCGTATAGAGGCTCTCTTATTCGATTGTCATTTATGGAAATCAGCTGATTTCAGTTTTTGACGTCTGACAATAAATAAAGAAAATTTTTCAATGTGGTTCTCACATGATTTTGTGTATTTTTTTTTGTGCTTATGCCGAAGAACCAAGATATAAAATAGAATTTAGTTAATTTTTATGCTCATCAGTGAATTGAAGAAAAAAAATCGAAACGAAATATAACAAAAAAATTAGAAAGCTTAAAAGTGAGTGCATTGTTTTTTTTTTACCGACCCGATCCAGCTATAACACCAAGCATAATAATACAAATAATACCACAGTACCAAAAAGGGGCAGTTTAACCTGGTTATTGTTTTATTTTGGACCGAGGAACACGACGGGTTAAGGCGGATACCACGAGTTGGAGGAGCGGAAGTTATTCACATCATGTGGTGAGTCCTAAGTTACTGTTATTTACAGGTATGAATGATTATGGGTATGTAGGTAGGTGCATGAGTGTGTGAATCTGGATGTGTGGATGGGAATAGACCTATTTGTAGAACTGATTCTGCATTTAATAATCATAAGATTTATTGTCAAGTAATTATTTAAATTTTTTTTGGGAAATACCATGAGTTGATTTTCAATATAACTAGGTATTCATTTATTTATTTTTTTACTATTTATCCAATATAAATTAGACCGCGTGTCTTATAACGGTAGTGTGGGTTGTATTACTACAACAAATAAATTATTCATATATAACAGTTGTAGTCGATAAACCGGTAAGTTAATATGCTTTGTTGTATTGAATTATTATTTTTTTTGTGATTGGGTTGATCTAAAATAAAAACAAATTAAAGTGTTTTATTGAATATTATTTGGCAGACTAAGGGTCTACCTTAATCTGAGAATTGTTTGATAATACAATATAGTATTCCACCAGACCACAACGATTGTTAAAATAATATAATTTTATAATCACGATAAAGAAGAAAAATCCTAGAAATGATTGCAACATCACTTTAAAGTCTACTTTTTGATAACTTTTATCACATCTGCAGTTGTTTAGAGTTAAGTGAAGTGCATAAACTACTGCTCCCCTGTTAATTTTTTTTATAGTTACTCTCTTAACAATATAGGGTATGATAAAATCAAGATTAGAGTGAACCGCCTTGATAGTTACGCTACTTCTTTTGCAACTAAGTTACAACATTTACTGAAAGGTGAAGCTTACTTTGAAACAATGGAGTTAGTTGAAATTAAAATAACTGAGTTATTGAAAGAATTTTTGGCTAAATTTAGACCTCGCATAAGAAACATCACGCCTGAATCTGACGACTCTGATAATTGGCGTATTTTGGCACTTGTACAACTATTTGCCTATCTACACGATATTTGTATGCTTAAATTACAATCAGTTAAAATCAACTTTGTGAAAAACTAGCAAATAAAGAATTTGGGTCAGCATGCTCATAATTGCTAGACATGTGTTGTGAACAAAAAAAAGGGAAATAGAACCAAACAACAGGACTGAAATTGTTATATGTTGACCAAGTTGCGATATGTTACAATTTTGTCTTGAACCCTTGCTGAATCAAGTAACTTCAACAAAAGCTCTAAGTTTAACCGATTTCAATACTGGAGATATCGTATGGGTGATGGTGTGTATGAAGGTAAGTGTCATTGTACGGGTGTGTGTGAGCGTGTGGGTATGCCTGTGAGAGGGTATGCAGTACGAAAGTATTTGAATTGGCGAAAATCATGGGGTTGGACGCCGTGATCGCGGTTCTTTTCATGCTAAGGGGTCGCCAGAGTCTACTCATCTCACTTTGTTTCTTTTGATCCGTCTTTATTCGAAATACGCGTACTATACGATTATTTGTGTTGCAGCAGTAGGTATTCTTCTTTCGATCCCATAGGCTGTAGCTAGTCTGGGGCCAAAAATAATCTCATCCAGGTGCGCGGCCTGCTATGCCACTTCATTGGTTAACAATGAAGCTGCGCTTCATTACAACTTGCACTACACAGCTGTCTGTCAAATTTAAACCTCATTCCACATTTAGTGAATTGCGTTAAATGTTATGTTATTAATAGGTTGATCCATCCAGGGTTGCTTTTTAAGCTAGAGAAAATTTGCAAATAAGTTTGGAACATCATCCACATCCAAAGGAATGTCCAAAATTTTATAAATTCTATACAATGCCAGCTTAATTTTTTATTGCGTTTTTAAAAGTGAAAATATAAAAACTAAAAAAAATCGACCAATCCAAATAATTCTTCTTGTTCAACAGATTGTTTGAAAATTTACAAGTGCTTAGATTACGTGAAATTACTAAAGGCTCAAATAGGATCCTGACCAGGTTTGTCCAAGGTTAAAAAGGGCAAACCCTAGTAAAGAATTTCGTATCAGGCCCTGATCAGATTGCCCAACTAGGGTTGTAATAAATAGGTTACTGTTTATACCGGGATGTTAAAAATATGATAAACGAAATTCTGGTATATATGCTTTAGGCTTGAAAAGATTTTTTAATTATTTGTATGCAATTTTTTTCGTTACAATTCGTGTTACCGTTACATACCCTGAGAAAGTTCAAGCCGGGACTCTAGATGCACTGAGTGGTAATTGATGGTAATTGAAAAGAAACTCATGGTTTGAAGAAGGTTGAAAATGTGAAAGGTTTTTTTGTAATTAAGGAATAACAGTTGCAATTCTTGAGGTGTAGAGTTACTTGTTTGTACTAACTGAACCAAGACAACTGCTCGTATGCACTACTGATGGTGGCTGAGAATAGAGAAAAAACACAGAAATCTTGATGATGTGGTCAGAGTTTGACCGAGTTCGAACTTCAATGTCAGTTAAAGCTTGTAGTTTAATTGAATCGTTAAATAGTTGAACTAAATGAGAGAAAAGGTATGATTTATGGCTGAGAACATGATTTGCGTCTAAATAGCTAACTGATCCGAATTAAATTTAAATAAGTTTTTTAATTTTTTGTAAGCTAATTCTAATATGCCGAGCAATACCATTCAAGCTGTCTTTGTTGACAATCAATGAATACCAAAATTGACAAAATTGTATATTAGATCCGGCTTAAAGGACCAATTTTTTTCTGAAATAAATACAAATTAAACAAGTTAAAGCGCATTCATTCTTCGAGTACATCCCTTCTTATAACTATAACATAAATTTAAACAATCTTGATTTAGCTTGTAATAAAAGCCTGATTCAGAGATTGTAAAAAACCGTAGATGACTGTAGTTATTTGAGGTTATGGGTTTTAATAATTCAGATGCGTAAACAAATGTATAAATTATTTATAAAACGAGGTAAAACTAAGTAGGTAGGAACTAAGATATCTTAATGTTTACAATATCTAAAATTTAACTTTACAATAATAATGATCAACAAATTACAAAACACCCAAGACGAAAAATGCAATCTGCTCTCTTTCAACTGTCATAAACCTACCTGAAAACTATGCAAATATGTATAAAAATGCAATAAACCTACCATACAATCAACTAATTGAAATTAAGTTTCCAGCTTAATTATTGCAAAAACGTAGCTTATTTGTTATTATTGCAATAAATTCTAAGAACTCCATCTATTTTATTTAATTACAATCCATCTCCATAGTTCATATAAAAACTTATACTCTTATTTCAGTTCACAAAAATAAAAAAAAAAAAATAACACAAACCCCAATGATTTTATTTATTACAAATTTTATACTTATTATTATAATTATTATGATTGTTGTTGTTTTACTGCTATTGCGGCTGTTATAAAAAAATGATGATGATTGGTTTGGTTATTTTTGAATCAATCAAAATTTAAGGAACCAAAAAAGCATTCAAACTGTTCAACTTACTTTTGTTTTTTTGTCTTTTCTTTTCTTTTATTTTTCTTTAACTTATTATTTTTTTTTTCTTAATTTTTTTAGTTTTTTTGGTATTGTATTATTATTAGCCAAAATTATTCACTGATACTTTTCTGGATGTTTTATTTCTTTAAAATGTTATGTTACAGAAAATAAAATTGCTTGATATATACATTTTCCCTTGTTTATTGTCTTATGATTAACACGTTCTTGAAGGTATTTGTCTGTCTGCTAAAAGATTGAAATAATTGTATTGATAATTAAGTAACACTATTTAGACGTTTTAAAGAAATAAACTAAAGCTTTATTGTTGTTTAATTATATTCGTATTTAATTTAGTTAATGTAAAATATTATTAATGAGTTTAAGATGAAAGTGAAATTTAATTCCGGAAAAAGGAAAAATGATTCGTAGCCGTATAATTTTCTTCTAATTAAAATTTTTACATTTGCAATTCGAAACATTTTTCATAAAAACTCCTATTAAAAAAACATTTTGTAAGTTTCATGCCGGGATTCGAGCCCAAAAATTCCAAATATTGATAGAAATTTTTTCGTTTCCGTTTTTCCGTTTTCGTTTCCCATCATATTATAAAGGAAACCATTCTGTGACAACAAAATCAAATTAAAATAGTCTTTTTGAGATTGCTTCTATTCAACACCACAATATTTCTTATTTTTTGTTTGAAGTAGTAAATTTTGACTCTGGTGACTGACGAAAAAGTGCACTAGTGCTAGTGAATTCTGTTGTAAAACAGTAAATGCATTGATTTTGAGATTCAAACGATCGAAGTCAAAAGCTCGCGCATCTCATCAAAATTGAAAAGTGTGTTTTTAAACACTCTCTTGAGGTGGTTAATTTATGCATTTCATGGCGACCTTCCGAAGACTAACAAAAGCAGTAGCATAATGGGAGAGGAAGAATTTTTTTTTAATATAAAGTGTTGAATAATAGGAATTACAATATGTGCCACAACAACCCATATACATACCTTTTAAGACAACATGCATTCTGTGGTGTTAATGAATACGTTCTTCTAAACTTTTCTAAACTTTGAGAACTTAAATGAATTTTTGTGATGGTTTGAGCAGCTGCAGAAAAAGTGCTTGTATCGCTTACTCTGTTCATGAAAAAAATGTTTATTTCTCTTTTACAAATTGGTTGACTCATGCGACTCGTTTGAGTACTTTAAAGTCGTACGCTCAATAAGCACAACAATAAGTTTTGTTATCTGTACGCTATTTGATATATTTAAAATTCTATTAAGGTATCTCTTATTCAATATAATACTGCTCCATCCAGATGAAACCTTTTCGTGTAGATCAAGGCTCCAAAATCTTCGAGAATATAGGCGGGCGTTTCTTCTTCCTATAGACAGAATCTACATCTACGCCTCTCTGCTATACCTCAATGTTCTTAAGGTATTTCCTTAGTATACATTATCCTGTAAGAAGTTTTTTGATTAACCGATTAAACCTCGTCTTGCCAATTTGTTTACTTCTTCTTTACCTGCGATACTCACTCGACCAAGTATCCAGTAAACTGTTATTTTGTTACAATTCCCAAATTTTTTAGCTTGCTCACACAGTCTCCAACAATTTTAGATGTGATGGTGCATGAGCTTAATGCATTTACTGGTGCTTGACTGTCCGACAAGATGACAATTTGTTTGTTCTTATATATTTCTAAACTGTAGTTTGCGCACTTTTTGATAGCATTTGTTTCAGTCTGAAACTTTGGGTTGTGGGCCCAAATTCTCCTGTAACCACTGCTGTTTCGGTCTTTGAACCATTCGCCTACCATTTGATTACATCGTTACTCAGATGGTTTACGTAATGGATTCATTGCTCCACTCCGCTTTTACGCACAATTGGGATGTAGATTTCCTATCACAGTTGAACTGCTTAATTATTCCGTCTTTAGGAAATTCAAGCAATGAATTCTCTTTCCTATTTCCGGCATTTTGAATGCTGGATTTCAGTACGGTTTCCCTGATTACGCTCCTAACCTGCAAGTTGAGTGGAACCGGTCCTAACAGTATCTCCATTGACGTGGCAGCACAAGTTGTGACTGTCCCTGTTATGCAGATACAGGCCATCCTCTGGATTTTTTCCAACTTAGTTTTCCCAGCATAAGCTTTGGTCTCTTTTGTTCCATGTAACTGCATCGTAAGAGATGGCCAGTCTCACTATCAAGGTGTACATCATTCTTAGGATACCTGGGCTGCACCTTCATATTTTATCCGCAAGGTTTTTGCATAAATTCTGAGCTATTTCGGCTTTGATTACTATACTGTTTTCATATGGTTTCTCCATGGGAGTTTGATATTGAGAATTAATGCCACATATTTAGTCTATTGTGCAGATTCAATTATAGAGCATCTCATGATGAGGTGTTTCATACACCGTTTTTGGTGAACGAGACTAACGTTGTTTTACTTTGATGGTGTTTTCGTCACACTGATGTTTACCAGGTGTCTAGCAGATTCAGTCCCGTCTGTACAATATCAGTCTGTTTCTTCGAACTTACCTCTGGCGATAATGAAAATGTCATTTGCGTACCCAAAACATTTGATAGTTACTCAGTTACTCAATTTAGGTAGAATTTAATCCACCACCAGACTCCACATTAGTGGTGCCTTAAGGCTGATTTTACAATTACCAGTCTTGTTTTCTGCTACTTTAGTTCTCAGTATCTCGTACATCTAGTCAGTTGTGGTGCTGTTAACCTTTTTCTCACTTAGAGCCTTCTTGATCATTCCATGTCTGCCCGTTGTTTTCTACGCTTATTGATTATCTTTCGATTTCACCCAGGTTTTGATTTGTATGGGGTTGTCAGTCTCCCTTTCCATCGTTTTCAACATAAAATTTTAACCTACTTTTGGAGTATGTATTATTTATGCATTCGGGATTTTTGTGAGCAATGAAACTCAAGTAACTAAGGAATTAATTTGAATTTTTCCAATTCAAAAGTAAGGTTGGAAATATCTCAGAAAAAACTCTGTTTTTCTCTTTTTACGTTTTCGGTTGGGATTTGAACTCATACCTCATCAGTGCCACACAACGAGTTCAATTCCTTTGGCAGACAATGATGAGGTTATGAGCTCGACTCCCAACCAAAACACGTAAAAAGAGAAAACAGAGTTTTTTTCTGAGATATTGCCAACCATACCAATGAATTGGAAAACTTCAAATTAATTCCTTAGTTACTTGAGTTTAATTGCGCTCTGAATCCCAAAGAAATAAAATTCCCCAAAATGTTGGCAAATATGCAAGCGCGCATATATGACAATAATTGACCAAGTGTCGATCATTGATTTTCGCATTGATTGGAAACAATCAATAATGACTAAACACTCGTGACTTAGAATGTTGACCATAGTAAAAATATTACACATCCTATGAATTCACACAATAGTATCATCAATTCAGAAGGAGTAAAGTAAAATTTACTTCTTCTTAGATAACCTAAACATTTAGCTGCAGTTTTTGCTGTTGAGTAAATATAGTATTCCCAAGAAAGTTTGGAATCTACTTTCAGACCGAACATGTGAGTCGATAGAGAGTTGTTAATTGGAGAATCATCAATGCAGGGTGAAAAGTCTGGTCTGTCGCGTTTATGTGTGTAAATTACTAATGTTAACAATAATAGAAATATTACACATCCTATGAATTCACACAATAGTATACTGTCAAGAAAATTCAATGCAAAAAAATCTTCATTATTTATGCTGTTTTACGTGGTTCTGAAAAAATTCAAAGAACCAGACTGCTCTTCAAGACGGAAAGGAGCTGTAATAGCCACTTTTGCCATTTATACAAAAGAGCTGGAAATATTCTGCCCACTCCGTTTGATTTGTATGGCTGGAAAACCTTAAGCGAGGCTTATGCCCCATTTAATACGGTCCTCCGTAAACGCTGTGGCAGTCACTCTCCATTCTTCTGAACTTAGTTTTTTACTTTTTTTCTTACTCGCGACTTCTGCACACGCACTTATGCCTTCCGCAAAGTGTGTTTCTAGAAGAAGAGCAGCTCTTTTCTGCTTAGCCTCCGTATGTGTTCCTTTTAGCCTTCTCATAACTTAGTTTTAATTTTGACACGTCCTTCGCTAAAACCAAGCCGTTACAGGTCCCAGCTGCTACAGGTGTTGCAGAGATATTGTCACAAAAGGTTTGAAACTGCCCCGGAGCGCTTTTGATTTCAGTACTAGTGTGGAGGATGTTGTTAACCGGCTGAGCCAATTGTGGAGGTGCAAGTTTTGGTTGCGCCAATTGTGGAGGAACAAGACCACCTCCGATGAGTAGAAATACCGGCTGCGTCACTTGTGGAGATACAACTTTCGGTTGCGTCAGTTGTAGAGTGTCAAAAGACCGGCTGGACTAAATCGAATAATTTAGAACTTCCTTCAAAGAATAGTAATATCAGCTGTGATAATTGCAGAAGTGTATTACCCCCTGTTGTATTAAATGAGACGGTTTTGGATTTGGTTCGATTTGTAGTTACCTATTGTTACTTAGGTTCGGCTGCTGTTTCACTAGGTTTTTTGTAAATATAAAAAATTTATAATTGGTTAATCACTACGTGGTCCTTTTTGGTGATGGTGGATCTCGTTTCTTAAGTAAGAGAAAACAAGTTACTTTCTTTCTGTGAATTTAATTTATTAAACACTTATTTTTAGATGATTTCACTTTTAGAAAATGATTTTCCCCTAGATTAAGTTCAATATGAATTTTCAATGAATTTGTTTTTTAGAACACTTTAGAAAATATTTTGTTTGCTATTAATATAATTTTAATATAAATTCTCTATGAATTTATTTTATAGAACACTCTAGAAAATTATTTTGTTTGAACTTAATTTCACTGTTGGTTGATCACTTGTTTGGGCTTTTTCGTCGTAGTCCCCGAATTTATTATGTACCGGTTTTGTTATTAGAAATAGACTCTTGTAGTCCGGACTCAGACGGTCTAGAGTCCGGCCGTTACGACCGTTAAGGCTCGCGTATTTGTAGTAACTAACTCTTGAATGTTACAAATTTCCAACTATTTCTATGGAATTTGTTAACATTCAAAATTATAAGCACTAAAAAATATTATTACTTCTTCAGCATTTTCTTTATATTTTAGTTATTTTTTATAGAAAAATAGAAAATTACTTCGGTCTGAAGGACCTAAGTATTATATTCATGAGCCAAAAGTGAAATTCTTACCGCCACTTTTTTTGACATTTCTCGACGTTTTAGGACCTACTGATTCTAAAAAAACAAAAACAAAAATGTATGTCTGTCTGTCGGCCGGCCGGCCGTCTGTAATGAAGAGCTTTCTCATTGGCGAACCAATGAGAATGGCATAGCAGGATGCGTACCTAGAGTAATTTTACGCCTTAACGACTAAAGCTCAGTCCTCGTGGATTTGATGGAGTAATACCTGCTGCTTCAACACAAATGCAGAAATGTAAGCAATTTACAAAAAGTTACAGAAATGGAAAAAAATACAAGTGGAAAATAGAGACTCTGGCGACCCCTTTTGCGAAAGACCTACGATCAGCGCGTCCAACCCACACAATCATTCCCAGACGTCCACATACTCACGCCTCATACACGCTAACATTCACCCACAACAGACAACAACCCACAACAGACAACAACACATCCACCCACGACAGACAACAATAGTAAAATTTTGATGTAAATGTTGGTTTACAATATGCAGTAATAGCGATAACTTGATATAAATGATGTATTTCAATGAATACAATATATGTCAGCAATAGTAAAACTTTGATGTAAATGTTGATTTGAAATATATAGTATCAGCAAAAAAAAAACTTGTTGTGAGGCGTTTGAGGCGTTTCACTAAATTCAATATATGACAGCAATAGTAAAATTTTGATGTAAATGTTGATTTGAAATATATAAAATATACGGCGGTAACAGCAAAAATATTTTGCAAATGTTGAGTTGACGTATAGAAAATATACGATAGCACCAGCAAAAATTTGAGTAGAAATATGTCAAATATACGGTGGTAACAGCAAAAATTTGATATAAATGATGCGTTTCAATATGTATAATATACGGCAGCAATCGTAAAACTTTGATATCAATGTTGAGTTAAAATAGGTAAGATATACGATAGCAACAGCCAAGCTTTGATACCACTGATGCGTTGAGATAATATACGATAGCAACAGTAAAACTCTGATACAAATGTCGCGTTACAATAAGTAGTAATAGCAAAACTCTGATATCAATGTTGAGTTGAAATGATAGCAAAACGTTGTTACACAAAAAAAATGAATGCTATTGTCTTGCTGGCATTATATTTCACTTTATAAAATATTTCAAATTAAATTTTACTTTTTTTTTATCAGAACAATTCACAGAACATACAAATATATTTTTTTTGTAAATTAATTCCCACTTTTGTAAATTAAGCGAAACGATAGCTATGTAGTAGAATTAATTTTTTTATTTAAGACATCACTAATTACTGTTATTTTATCTAACAATTTATTTAACAATTTATCAAACAATTTATTCTTTATTTTCAATAATAAAACTATCTGTATTATAAACAATTAATAGCTCATAATTTCTATTTAAAATTTTGACAAGGAATATTTTTTTTTAACTAAACAAAATATCAAAACGAAAAAGGTTTAACATACCAAACAAATATTACAGGCAAACGTTTTAAATTAGACTACGAGACGTCAAACACACACCAAAATTCCAATAGGAAGTAGAATAGATTAAGAGCGTAACAAAGAGTTTTTATGTTTTTGCAACACAAACAATTGCATATAATTCTTTTTCATTAACTTGAACGGCACAAAACAATATTTTTTTTATTTTAATTTTTGATTTTTTTGCACAACACAAACAATTAAATTTTTTTTAAATTTTCCCTAATGGGACGGAGACATTTAAAATGAATTGAACTCTAATTGCACTAACAGAAATTTAATTTAAATAAAAATTGATCTACTTAATTTTAACTTAATATTAAGGAAAAAACATGAATGCAAAATCTTCCAACAATTTTGTCATTCATGAGTGAAAATATGCTGCACAAGAGACTGAAAGATTGTATAGTCATTCCTTTTATAGCAATCTTTAACTTCGAAAAGTTCGAAAAAAGTGTTTCTGATGCAAGGAAATTTATTTACATTATGTAAATAAATGTTAGGACCTTTTTTCGTTAAAACAAAACTGTTTGTTATTTTGTAATACATAACATTGCAAAATCATTTAACGAAATAAATTATTTCCAACACACTTGTAAGAAATATCAACGAATTAGAATGGATTAAACGTAAGTCTAATCGATTTTATGATGTCTATGTTTTACGAAACAACAACTTACAACAGTATTACAGCAAAACTCAGATCTACAACAGAAAGATAATTTTGATAAAAATACTCATTTAGGAAATCGAATACAAAACGGATTGTAGGATAATAATTTTTTAGCTATTGCGACGATTGGACAAATATGCGCAGCTGTTTTGAGGTTTGAAAATTCCGTTGATCAAGTACGGTTAATGTTTAGAGAATTCAAATTTTAGCAGTATGGTAAAGTAATGCGGGTGAAAACGCAGTATGAGTCGATAATAGGGGATTGCAAAAGAAATATTATTGTTAATTATTTTATGCCAAGAACAAATTTATGTACGGAAACTATATGAAAACATGACCATAGATTGTGGATGGATGAGAAACTATTATGAACTACATATGGTAAGCAACATTGTGAATTAGGAGAAAACAGACATTATATAAATCTGAAACCCTACCGCTATACGTTATCATACTCCAGTCTACATAATACGTCCGTCATTACCTACGCTGCAGGGGAAACCACTGGAGGGATTTTAAAAACTTTTTTTTTTCTAAAAATAGGTATACTTAAGGGACAAATCCGAATGGACGCTTTGTTCGATAACTGTACCGGAAGTGTGTCAAAAAAATCATTATGTGTGTCAAAAATAGCAAATTTTCATATTTTTGGCTTAAAAAACGTTCATTTTAAGTGATTACGAGTAGGAACATTAAATTTGGAGAAATCTTGATGGTAGGGATTGGTATGTGAGATCAAAAAATAGACTATTGCATTATAAGTTTGTCAAAAAAATGTTGTCAAGTGTGTCAAAAGAAAGATTTTTATTTATTTTTTTACCCAATTTTCCTAGAAAAAAAATAAAATTATTAGTTTGTATGACATGAAATTTTATTATTATTATAGAGAATTATGGCATTATAAGTTTGTCAAAAAAATAATGTCAAGTGTGTCAAAAAATGATTTCATTTATTTTTTTACCCAATAT
This sequence comes from Diogma glabrata, assembly GCA_963693315.1. Lineage (NCBI taxonomy): Eukaryota > Metazoa > Arthropoda > Insecta > Diptera > Cylindrotomidae > Diogma > Diogma glabrata. The sequence continues at coordinate 26,758,225 of OY856186.1, read as the reverse complement.
TTGGGAAAAAAATGTGGCTGTTTTTATGACGTAAATGTAATTGAAAATGAAATTGGACATGGAAATTTTTGAATTCGTTATAGTTTTTGAAACATTTTTGGAATACTGAAAAAGTTTGTATTTTTGATTTTGTAATAACTTTTGCAATATTTTTAGAATTTCGGAAAAAGTTTTAATTTTTGATTTTGTAAGAATTTTTGGAATATTTTTAGAATTTTGAAAAATTTTTAATTTTTGATTTTGTAATAATATTTGCAATATTTTTAGAATTATGGAAAAAGTTTGAATTTTTAAGAATTTTTGGATTATTATTGGAATTTAGAAAAAGTTTAAATATTTGCTTTTATTCTAATTTTTGGAATATTTTTGGAATTTATGAAAAAGTTTGATTTTATTTAATTTAACAATATTTTTGGAATTTTGATTATAATTTTCTGGCATCGTATTGATGTTTTGTATTAGTTTTGTAATAAATTTTTAAACAGAGAAAAAAAAATACTTCTACTTTAACAAAGAGTTAAGTTTGATATACATCGCTGCCCAAAACTAAAAACCATGTCCTCATAAAAGTTTTTTGCCGAAAACTATATCAAAATCCTTAACCCAGACTGAAGTCTTGATATCTCAGAGCTGTGAGATTGCAGCCCCTCCATGTTTTTATTTTAAAATGCATAACTATGTAAAAAATTTTATCATACAATAAAATATGACATATGCCAATATTTCATGATAAGATGAAAAAATAATAACAAAATAATAAGTGAAAAACAAATTCTGAGAAATTTGCAGAAAACAAAACAAAACTAATTGCCAATAATCCAGCTGATGCAGCGCACCCCAGACGCACCGCTCACCACCTCAATCGAGGAACAAAGCCCACACAAAATTACGTGTTGGTCCGATTCCTCGGAAGAGTTAATGAGCGGTACCACTACGGAACTACTGGAAGTGCTGCCGTTGACTAATTAAACTTCGTCCGCCAGCACCCTAAGATATCATCTTGGCTAATGATATCTCCTGCTATTGCCAGTGGTATGTGATATCTCTCGCTAACTCATATGTCAATGGCAAGGACTGGAGTACGCAGGGTAGTCAGACCCGTAGATCAACATTGATCATAATCGATCAACATCGACCCCTTCTTCGGGGAAAGGCCACAAACTAATTTTTACCGACTTCCACTTTAGGTAAAACAGCTTCGAGCCATTTTACTATTTGTTCGCTGTTGCACTCTACCATCACATGAATGGTTTGAAGTAAATATCCCCACATCCGATTCTATTACTAGCTGATTCCTTAGCCTGCCTCGATTAACTACAGCTCTTCCGCGCTTAGCATTGTCTGGGGATAGTCGTCATCCAGAATAGACGTCTTAGTGCCTTAAACATACATGCATGACTGATGCTTGGCTTGAGATGGTGTTGCTCTCTATCCTGAGGCTGTGGCTATACTTCGCATCTCTGCTACATTATCTTGGAGCGTCGTGGATTCTAGTACACTTCACGTTTTCTGCTCTGATGGTTATGGTCATCCCTTTCCGTTTCAGAGCATTTTTCTTTAATCTCTTTAAGTTTTCTGGAGACATCCCATTCCTTAGATATCCCCTTATACTAAATAGATTAAACTCTCGTCTCAGTTAGTCGTCCAACCCTTTAGACTGGCCTAAAGGTGGGAGAGACTGACCTCTATTTCTTCTAATCCTATTACTTTTATTTTTTTATTTGGAGCAGTTACTTTTTGCTGGCATGGGAGCTGGACTATTTCCGGACATAGCAGTGTCGCTTGGCGCCGGTACATTTCCATCGTCAGCATGACAAAGAAAATTGCTCCTGTGCCGGTCACTTGTCTCCTCTCCTCTCGTCAATGTGGTGATGTTCCGCCCTTCATGCTTGTTTGTTTTTTTTGTCTGAGGCTTGTTGACTTGGCAAGGTAAAATACTCCTGGATGTCCATTTTGAGCTATTTGTATGGAAATTATAATTTTGTTCCACTGCTTCGTCACATAATTTGCAATACATTTGTTTTAAAAAAGGGATAATTAACCAATAAATCTTATCATGTTACAAAATATGACATAAAAATTAAAGCGTGCTTGTAAAAAGAAAATATATCAATTTCTATTTGAGTAATGCACCGCGTCTTGTCAATCACAAAAAATTAAATTTATTTACCTTAACTATAAACGATTATATAAAACAACGTAGCTGCTTGATTACAGTGAACCAAATTTGTAGGCAAAATTCAAAAAACAATCGTCTTTTGTGTTTATTTAACAGATAGATTTAAATCAACAAAAATGTTAAAAATGTTTATCGACGCTTTTCGAGTATTTGTTTATTTTTTGGTGAAATTAGTGAAAATGATATAACAAAAAAAAATAAAATAGAAAATGGTTGAACATATGTATATCAAAATATTTATATAATGAGTCAAATGAAATTACATTCAATTTTAGATAAATATTAATTTATTGATCAATTATATATAATTCAACTGGTCATAAAAATGTAAATCTAACAATCTTAAGGAAACATATTCTAAAATGTATGAAACTATTTAAAAAATTGTTATTTATGTAATTAGTGCAAAAAGTGCATATTTGTTGCACGATGCGTGAAGTTTGCAGCTTGAGACGAAGACGAGAGCTGCAACTATACTGAGTGCAACAAATATGCTTTTTGCACGTGTTGCACACAACATTTTTTCACATTTTTTCTACGATCTTAAGGTACTTTTTGGACTAGTGCAAAAAATTAAACTTTTGGTTTTATTTATTTTAAAAATTTGAATATCTTTTACATAAAATTATCATTTTATTTTATTTTTACCACACGTGATCAATATCGTTGGAAATAAGAGGGATAAAGAGAAATTTACCATCAAAAATCTTATTTACTTAACTAAACTATTCTAATTTTTTCTTTGTCTTTTCATAAAAGCAGTGCCAAAACTGAATTTGATTTTATGTTTTTGTTTGTTTACAACATAAATATTTTCGCTTTAACAAAATAGATGCAGCAAAATATCGATGATAGCAAAAAACTTTCAATATTCCAGAAAATATAAAAAATATTCTACAAACTTAGTTAAAAACTTTAATCCATGATAATGTTCAAAGTTAAATCATCAAAATGATCTCAACTTTGATTTTTATAACTTTATACTTTGATTAAGTAATTAATTCAATATTTATCCCAAATTACTGTTAATATAATATCTAGTCGTTAATAATTTAAATATTTAATGTTATCAGTCATTCCTCTTTATTTTTATAGATAAAATAAAATTAATTATGGATGTCGTCTGAAAAATAATCTTCTAGTGAGTTTTACATATTTCGATTTTTAACCCTATTACTATTACTTCCAGTTTTCTAATAAAATCTTTTTAATTCCAGAAAAAATGATTAATTTTTGAAATATGTAGTATGAAAAACACTGTAATCGTTATAAAATTAAATGAACAAAAAGTTGTCGATGTTAAATTTGATTATAAAATGCAGCGTTCAATATTTTTGCCGACGGGTTATTATGTTTTGTTGGTGTAATGATATAAATTTATGTTAGTTGCTCTTTTTTTATATTAAAAAAAAAGTTTAGATATTCGAATCGAAAAACTTTAAAAAAAAATATAATGTTTTATGCTATTTCTAATTCTATTACACCAACAACTACTATAAAAAAATTTAATAATAAAAATATGAAGAATAGTTTTACTTTTAATTTTTTTTTATTTTTATTTTAAATTGAAATTCGTTTCCTTTTTACTAATTATTTCGGAGTCACGGATTAAATAGAAATAAATATAAAAAATTAACTTTGCACTTTTTTTTTATTTTATTCCAGAATAAAGTGCTTTTTACTTTTGCCCGTCGTAAATTTTTTTTTTTTGGTTTTGATTGTATTAAATTTTAGTTTAAGAAATTATAAAAAATATTAATATTAATAATTACTTGTGGGAATCTTAGATCAATTGAAAATTTATTGATGAAAAGTTCAAACTGTTGTGGTTGGCATAAAATCGTTATTTAAAAGATAATTGGAAGTATTTCCTATTTTGGTTATTGAATGTTTGCTAACTGTTGTTAACTGTTTTGGGAGTTGGCTTTTAAATACTTAAAATATTTTTTTAAGGCAGGGGAAATTAGGTTAAAACTTAAAATGTATTGATTGAAGAATAGTAAAAACATCGGTTCTACCTAATTTCATAGAAAAATCTGCTCATTTCATCGTGCATTATCTAAAAATTCCGAAAAAGTTTTGGTGCCAAATGACAAGCTATCAAACTTCCACCTTTCTGGTCTGAGACTCCAGACCTTTGGTTCATTACATTAGAGGGGCAATTCTTGTTGGGACGCATCAGGTCTCAACAAACTAAGTATGGGCACTTATTTAGTATGATTACACCCACACTGGCGAAATTAGTTAGTGATATCTTGGTAGAGCCCGACCAAGATTTCCCTTATGATAAGCTCAAAGAGGCTCTTATAGCTCGCCTATCCGGTAGCACTTCAGATCGCATACACAAAGTGTTACGCGGTATGGACCTTGGGGATCTTAAGCCCTCACAATTACTTCGGGATATCACTACCAAATACCGTAATAGGTTTTCAGAAGCAGCTCTTAAAGTCCTTTGGGTGGAAAAACTTCCACCTGCTGTCCACGCTGCTATCGCTACTGTCAGTGAAGATCTTCAGAAGACAGCAGAGATAGCAGATAATGTTCTCAATGCCCTAAGGGGTTCGCAAATTAATGCGATATCTAGCCCTGCCGCTTCTTCTCTCCCTTCTTCTTCTTCCTCAAGTGAAATCATATCACTTGAGGAAAAATTCAAAAAACGAGGCACAAAACGTGCAACTCCTCAATGCTATTCAAAGGCAAACTTTCGACCAACCTCCTCACTAATACCGAAGTAGATCTCAGGATCGAAACGGTAATCATAATTAAAATTTCAATCGGAATTATCTCCCATGCGACCTCGGTCCAGGTCACGCGTGCAAATGTTTGATGGAAAAAATGTGTTCCCTGAGTGTAAAAATTATTCCAAACACTCAGATTCCTTTGCCTCGACATCTTCAAAAAACTGTTAAATTCATCCCATGTGACGGCATGACATCAGTCATTCTCAACTCCGTCTTCTGGTCCTCGACATTTCTTCATGCAAGACTTTCCTCGTTGATACAGGTGCCGAAGTTTCAGTTCTCCCCGCTACTGTGAAGGAAAAAATTTCAAGAAAATCAGACTTCTACCTCTATACGCCGGTATCGCGGCTAAAGTTAGCACTTACGGTACACGGTCTTTAAACTTAAACATTGGTCTCAGACGAGTGTTCTGTCAGACCTTTGTTATAGCCGATGTTACCACTCCTATCCTAGGAGCTGATTTTCTCACTAAATACGGCTTTTTAGGAAACATTACAAACCGACGTCTTGTCGATCCACTAACTTCTCTATTTACTTTGGCTAAACTCTCCACTTCTCCAGCACCTTATTTAACTTTGATCAACGATTCGGTCAATATAGAAATTCTTGATTTACTCAAAAATTTCAAGGACTTAACGTCCAAAAATGATCTTGTTAAACATGTGAAGCATGTAGACGTAACTCACGTTATTGAAACACATGGTCCTCCCGTTTCTTGTAAGTATCGTCGACTTGCTCCAAAAAAATTGGCTATCGCAAAGGCAGAATTTAATCTTATGTTATCCCAAGGCATCTGCCGAGCTTCTAACAGTTCTTGGGCTTCTCCTCTCCATCTCGTTAAAAAGAAGAACGGCGAGTGGAGACTTTGTAGTCGACCACGGTAGTCACGTGCTCTAAATAACATTATAATTCTGGATCAATATCATATTCCTCATATGCAGGATTTTTCGCATCAACTACATGGATGCCAATTTTTCTCCACAAATGATCTCGTCCGCGCATATCATCAAATTCCTATTGATGAGCGCCATATTGTAAAAACTGCAATTTCAACTCCGTTCGGACTCTTCGAATGTGTTCGAATGACTTTCGGATTGCAAAATGCTGCGCAATCTTTTCAACGGTTTATGCATGCCCTTCCTCGAGACCTAAATTTCTGTTTCATAGATGACCTCGTAATTGCTTCTGAAACCTATTAAGAACACCTCACACATTTTAGGTCTGTTTTTGAGCGTCTTTCTGACGCTGGTCTCATTATCAACGTTTATAAATGCAACTTTGCTAAGACCAACGTTGACTTTCTTGGACATTCCATTGATTCAACTGGAATCAAACCTACTTCTGAACGTGTCGATGCTATCAACTGTTACGAACGTCCCGAAACAGTAATGTAACTCCGCCGTTTTCTTGGAATGATAAATTTCTACCGCAGATTCATTCCTCATGCTGGTGGCAATCAAGCCATCCTAAATGATATTCTCAAAGCATCCAAAAAGAATAACAAACACGTCCTTCAATGCTCTGAAGACGCCATTCAAGCCTTCGATCTTTGCAAGCGGCAACTCAGTGAGGCTACAACTCTTTCTCACCCCTCACACTCTGCCTAACTTGCGGTTATGGTCTACGCTTCCGACAAGCCACTTGGCGCTGTTGTTCAACAAAAAATTAATGATTGTTGGACGACACCACTTAGTTTCTTCTCTGTGCGACTCAATGAAACGCAACAGAAATACAGCGCTTATGATCACGAACTCCTTGCAGCTTACTCTGCCTTTAAACATTTCTGGTATCTCCTTGAAGGTAGAATCTTCATTCTTTTCACCGATCATAAGCCACTCATTTACGCTTTGTCGCAGAATCCTGCCAAAGCTAGTCCTCGCCAATTCCGTCATCTTGATTTTATCAGTCAATTTACGACTGATTTTCGCCACATTTCTGGAATTGATAATGTAGTTACCGACACACTTTCTCGTGTTGAGCAAATATCAATTCCAGAAAAAATTAATTACGACGAAATTGCTGACGCTCAGTTCAACGATAACGAACTAAAGGAATTAGTGAACACTAGTCCCACACTTCAATTCCGTTCCTTTCTATTATCGTTTGGAAATTCTAGTGCCAAAACTATTTTGTGTGATACCTGTTCTGGTAATCCACGACCTTTTATTCCCAAGCAATTTCGTCAATCTGTTTTCGAAAGTCTCCATAATTTATCTCACCCAGGAGTCCACAGTTCTGTGAAACTTCTTTCTGAAAAAGTCATTTAGCCATCCATTGAGAAGGATGTACGACGAATGACACAGAACTGCCTGGGTTGCCAAAAGGCAAAAGTCTCTCGCCATACTTAATCTCCTTTAGGAGATATCCTCAAACTTTTCAACGATTTTCCGAGATTCATATGGACATTATTAGTCCACTTCCTACCTCTGAGGACAAACGTTATTGTGTCACAATTATTGACCGTTATACTCGATGGCGTGAAGCCATTCCTATCTCGGATATTACAGCTGAAACGGTAGTATTAGCTCTCTACTCCAATTGGGTCACTCGCTTCGGAGTACCTTCAGTAATCGTCACTGATCAGGGCTCCCAATTCGAATCCAATCTCTTTAACGAGTTGTCAAAACCTATCGGTTTCGAACGTAAACGATAAGTTTACGAAAGTCAAGAATTCTATCAAAATCTTATTCTTTCATCACGAAAGTCAAGAATTTTATCAAAACTAATTGGAAAAAACAAAATCCGAATAATAATAATATATTTTTTGTTTTTTTAATAAATTTTAAGGAAATCATCGCCTGCTAAATTTAAAATTTTTTTGAGAAATGATTTGTTTTGATGTTCGCCACAAATCAATAGTATATTTCATTAGGAGTCTGGAAATAAGGATTTTTCCGTGAAACTGAACACGGGAAGTCATGCAAGCACGGAAAAATCCATTTCCGGACGTGTAATAAATGATACTGTTACGTTTTTCCAACCTTCCTTCGAATTGGCCTAACTCACAATTCGATAAACGCAATTCTCAATCTCTTTCTGAGTTCGATCACTGATTAGTTAGCAAACACACCAGGTTTTAATAAGTATTCAACACCTTAATTGTTTCACAATAACAGGAAAACAATACAGCAAACAATATTCCTAACTAGAATATTCTTTCAACAGCTTCAGAAACTCCAACGATTTATTGTAGAAATTTCCAGTGATAACAGCGTTCAAAATAATACACAAAATATTTCTATTCAATAACACTTATAACTTTATTACACTTATAACTTTACACAAAATCTAATTTAAAGATCACTTTTATAATTTTAACTTCACAATCGCAGGTTTAAAATAAAACTAATTAAAAACTACAAGAAGCAATTTCCTTATATACATTCTGCTTAATCTCTAGAAATTTCGCGGTCACTTTTTAGAAACCTTGAGAAAATATTAGAATATTCGATTATTTTACGTTACGTTGATTTGATTCATAAAATCATAAAACAAATAGACCTTAATTCTAAGAATATGTACAACAACAACAATGCTATTCATTTCATTCACTTTCTGTTGTGTTTTGTTGATTTTATTTTCCTGGAAGTGACCGTAATCGTCTAGATCTTTCTGTAATCGTTTAGATTTTTCTGTACTCGTAACAATACTTTTTATTATACTTATCTGAAAACAACGCAAAAAAGGATAAGAAGTACATTTAGAACATTTTATTTTCAAAGTAATCATAATACATCGTAGTAGTACCAAACATGATTAACATTTCTATACCAACGATATATTTATTATGGGCATTGTTTTATTTTCTGTCAGTTTAATTCATGTTAGTTTTAAAAAATGTACTTAAAATTTACTTAATAAATGTTACTATTAATACCAACTATTCCTAAATATACTAATTATGTTGTTGTTGTTTTCAGAAAAGTGTTATAAATAAATAATTGTTTTTTCAAAGAAATAAATATCAATTGTATTTTTTTATTTAGCACACGGAAAAAAAGTCGGAGATCGGGAAAAAATTTTCCGTGCGCTGTTCTGAAAATACCATCTTTACGTCTTTGTAAAAACAGATGAAAACAAGGTGTTTTCAGATAAGTATACTAAAAACAATTTTACAAAATGTTTGAATTAGGAAGGGGAACTGTATTAAATATACCGTCGAAACATTTAATATCAAACTAAACTCAAATTGTCGTTTTTTATTGGCATCGTCGTGTCGTAACATAGATGCAACAAAAAATTCTAGAAAATATGATCGAAAATTCAGTGAGTTTCATTTTTATAAAAAACTGCCAAATGGTTAAAAAATTAAACGAGATTGGCCGATCACCGTCAGCTGAAGCAGCACGGAAAAAGTGAAATTCAATAAAAAAACAAATAAAAATTGAATACGTTAGAAATGCTCGAACATTACAAATAACATTACATTTATTTAAGGGGGTTTTAACCGTTTTATCAACACATGCACTATGGTTGCACCACAATATTAGTTTCATTATAAATTTATTTAATTTCTATCATGTTTAAAGAAAAAGAAAAAAGAATTTTACATCCATTCAAACCTTCTGTAATTATAAAATTGTCCATAAGTTTCATTTTTTACATACAATTATCTCTTTTCAAAGTGTTTTATAATTTTTAAATATTTTTTAAATCTTCTTGATAATGACGACCATTGTCCTCGAAAATTCGAAGTAAAAAATTTGTATCTTATTACCATTAGAAGCTAACAATATAAATAATATCAAAACTAAACCGATGTCCTTAAAATAAAAAAAAATCACCGCAAATAAATTTCCCGTACTCATCGAATATCAAGAAATAGATGGTGAAATTACTCAGAGTACAAAACTGTGTTTTACTTGCATTGAATTCTACACTGTTTGTATGACCCCATTCTAAAATTGTTTTAAAATCAGAGTTTAAGGAATCCGTCAAATTAGATCTATGGTTATGTTATATCCTTTTAAACTAGGATATATATTTATATATGTATTTACCAACTGTTATAATACTTTTGTCTAGGATATATATATATATTATAACTTAGATCACTTTTCAAACTTTACTATATTTACGCTATGTCTGGGGTAATAATTTTATTAGGATAACACTGTTTATTTTTTATGGTTTTATTCAATATTTATTCCAATACTCTTTAACGAAAACACAACACTTTTCATTTTTCTTAAAATTCGTTATTTAATTTTTTCACTCTTCAATAAAACAATTATTATACACGTACAAGTTGTCACTTGGCAACTTTTCTTAAAAAAAACAAAACCCTCTTTTAAAACAACTTTTCTTTTAATAAACTATTAAGACCACTCCGGTCTATTGCCAAAATACTACTCTACTTTTAATATAACTAATAATTCAATCAAATTAATTATTATTTGGAGGGGAATGTTGTAAACCGTTTATTTTCCGTTATAATAAAAAAACCAACCAATTAAAATTTATAAAAACAATTAAACATAAATGACCTAATTTAGAGGATTTCCCAATACAAAAATAAGTTCGTTCACACAATTTTTATATTTATTTTTTAAATGTAAAAATTATGCGAATCTGCACTTTTGACTTTAAATATTTTGCATTGTGAAATCAGACAAATTTTAGTTAAGCCAAATTAAGTTTCGAAATATTACTTTAAATTTAATTCGTTTCAAAAGGTTTACAACAGTTATTAATAATATCAGATGCCCGTTGCCTTTGTGTTTCATGGGATGCATGTAGCGTACTATCATCGGCGAAACTATGAATGGAATGAACGGTGGAATCTAACAAGTCGTTGATATATATAAGAAAAAGGGTGGGAGACAAAGATGATCCTTGAGGCACTCCTGCGTTGGTAGAAAATGTTTCCGATATCCCATCGATATTTACTCGAACCTCTCTCCCAGTTAAAAAGTTTTGAATCCAAGAAATAAGTTGCTCTTTAACACCATAACATCTCATCTTATATATAAGATTGTCATGCCATACTTTGTCAAAGGCCTTGGATATATCCAGTGCAATGCCAAATGTTTCACCATGGTGCTCGAGCGACTTGTTCCAGACATGTGTTACATAAGATAGAAAATCTCCTGTCGATCGTGCCTGTCGAAACCCATATTGCCTTCCATTAAAAATGTTTGAAGATTCTAAATAAGTTATAATATTATAGTTAATATATTTTTCGAACACTTTTGCAACAACCGACAAGATGAATATCGGTCTGTAATTATTTGGGTTATTCTTTTTTACTTTTTTAGGAAAGGAGGTTGTGGACCTTTTCTTATAAGGAATAAATATCAACGAAAGGATTCTACATTTAAAGTATATATCGCTTCATTCACATGCTTCGTAACTAAAGCGGTTCACTTGAAAATCGTTTCTGATTTTTCTTCAGAATCCTTTCTAGTCTGCTTAAAAAGATTCCTGTATCGATGTGGATCTTGTTCAACTATCTGGTGAACTTAATGAACTTAAAAAACAAAAATTATTTTTATCAGAAACAAACAGTGATCAACATATTATCAATTACTGTGCCATGAAACAAATAAATTGGGAAATTGATTCCACCTTCTGCGACCAATTTTGCTGGTTTATGGGAGTCTTCCATTAATTCACTAAAGTACCATTTCAATGGGCCCAACGGATTTCAACGGGCCCAGCATGTTAAGGTTCATTAATAGATGGAGCTCGAGTAAACCGGCTGGATTATTGGCAACTACATTTTTGTTTTGTTTCAGCAAATTTTTGTAAAAATTTGCTATTTACATTTTAATTTACTTTTATTTTCTCTATTCTATCATAAAATATTGGCCTATGTCATATTTTGTCAGTGATAGGATTTTTTGTTTAGTTATCCATTCTTTAACAAAAAATATAAAACAACAAAAAAAGAAAGATTTACGTCCATCAACACCTTTGAACGTATGTTGTTGTGGGACCTTGGTCTTAAAAGGTTTTTATGTGTTATTGTGACACATATTGTAATTCCTACTACACAACACATTTTATTAAAAAAAAAAAAAAATGAAAAGAATACTAGTTTGTTAACGCCGTGAATTTTCAGCGTTCACTTTCTCCAAAAATATTATAATTGGTCACAACATTCCACACATAAAAAAAAACAATTGATAATTATGTTATTTAGAATGTAATATGTAATATCAATATTTACCTTTTTTTCGTTTGTTGACATTTTTTAAAAAATAAACCTAACTGACATTTCGACATGGCTAGGCGTCAACATTCGATTAAAAACCAGTAATATTTTGAGTAAAAATATAGAAAACATTATATTAGTTTCGTGGATTAGACATCGGTGTCTCTGCTGACGAAAAGTAGAATGTTCTGACTTATTATATATACCACGTTAATATTATATGTTTTTTTATTCATTTTTTGTTTCGTTTTAAGTTTAGTAAATTAATTTATTCTTATTTTTTTTTTTTTTATTAATTAGTTAGACATGTTTAGCACACTAAATATGAAATATTCATTATTTAGACTCTTTGAATATCCGAAGATACCATGTCAACTATAAAGGAAGGAGATGAGGAAAATTGAAGGAATGGGGATATAGGGATAACTATACTAATTTTTTTAAATGATGATGGACATTTTCTTTAAATGCCTGAGGGGAAAATTCATCGGGAAATACAGAGGAAGGCAATGAGTTCCATAATTTGGCCACTCTATTAAAATAGTCGTTCTGGAAGGACACAGTTCTACAACGAGGTATTTGTACAACAAATGGATGGGATAACTCGGCAGCTCTTGTTTGTCGATTATACTGCGCACACGATGGAAGGATATTTTGAATTTCCTTAGAGGAGAATTCGCTAAAGTTATATTTATAGTAGATTGACAATTCAGCCACATTTCTTCTGTGCTGGAGTGAATCAAGCTGGTCCGTTAGTTCGGTATTACCAATCAACCGTATTGCTTTTCTCTGTACAGAGTCTAGACATTTTATTGTTGACTGACAAGCACCTCCCCAAACATGACAGCAGTACTCCATACATGGACGAATAAAGGACTTGAAGAGTAGCAAAATTTGCTCGGGATTGAAATACTTTTTACATCGACTCAAGAATCCTAATTTTTTCATTGCAGATTTAGTGAGGTTGAACACATGTTTATTCCATTTCAGGTTATTTTGAATATCCACTCCAAGAAGTCTAACTGATTCAACCTCACGCAATTCCTCGTGATTTATTTTAATAGGAAAATTTTTATGTCGCTCTATTCGTGAAAGACGGCATAATTTGGTTTTGGTTGGATTAAATGAAACAAGATTACGATTTCCCCATTCCATTATACGCTCCAGATCTGTGTTGATAGAATCAATTAGCAACTCTCTATCAGTGGTAACTGTAGTATGAGATCGAAATTTAGGAGATGCATGTGATGCATGTAATGTGCTGTCATCAGCAAAACTATGGATTGGGTGCACTGTGGAAATAAGTAAGTCATTAATGTATAGAAGAAACAAGGTTGGTGAGAGTGCCGAACCTTGGGGAACCCCAGCATTGGTTGTGAAAATATTGGATGTGATACCATCTAACTTAACATGAAATTGGCGACCTGTGAGAAAACTATGAATCCATGAGACAGTAAGATGGTCTATGCCATAAGATTTTAATTTAGCTATGAGATTTTTATGCCACACTTTATCAAATGCTTTAAAAATGTCAAGTGAAATACTGAATGTTTCACGATGGCTTTCCAGCGATTTGTTCCAGAGATGGGATACGTAAGCTAACAGATCACCTGTTGCATGTCTTCTACGAAAGCCATACTGTTTATCATCAATAATTCGCGACACTTCCAAATAATCTATTAAATTGTAGTTAACATATTTTTCAAATATTTTAGCTAACACCGACAGAATTGCAGTTGGTCTATAATTGTTAGGATCTATCTTACTGCCTTTCTTTGGTATGGGTTGAACGCTGGCCAGCTTCCAAGAGTCGGGAAATATTCCGGTTTTATAAGATAAATAGAAAATTTTTGTTAAAATTGGAGCTATTTGTCTAGCAAAGTTTTTAAGAATGAGGGGTGGAATACCGTCGGGGCCAGCAGATTTGTTGATATTGATAGAAAGAAGCATTTTCCGTACAATATTGCAACGAAAAATAATTGGTTTCATTTTCGTTACAACTGGGGGTATGAGTGTAGAAGAATGGGGGGTTCAACTATGTTTGAGTTTTCTGCGAAAATACGACCCAAAAGATCTGCTTTTTCTTTCGAGTCACTCACGGGAATGTCATTCAGAACTAAGGTTGGAATAGAGGATCGAGTAAAATTGCTCTGGACTGATTTAACTGCCTGAAAGAAGCTACGTGAGCCAGATGGGTGCTCGGCGAATTTTTTTGCTTTCTTCTGGATAAACGCGTCTTTGTCCAAGTCTATTTTGAATTTACTAATATTTCTGGCTTTCTTATCGGCGCTATGGGTTTCAGGTGTTTTATTAGCGTTATACGTCTTAAATGCTTTGCGTTTATTCCTTACTGCCTCATCAACATCCCGTGTGAACCAAGGCTCAGTTTTAGGAGTGATTAATCGATTTGGAATAAACCGCCGCATTCCTTCTTTTATGATTTCAGAAATTCTTATTACCGATGTGCTAGGATCTTGATCAACACAACAAATAGTTTTCCAAGGTGTTTCATCATAAAAGTTTCTCAGTCCCTCCCAGTCAGCGCGTTTATAGTTCCAAACCCGTCGAGGATTTGCTATAATTTGTGTCGGTGATGTAAATTGCACTATTGCTGATATTAGTAAATGGTCCGATAATCCCATGGGTTGGTCAACTTTTGTCTTTGAAGTATCTGGTTTGTTTGTCAAAAACAGATCCAGCAAATTATTGTTATGATGTGAATTGTCTCCCATTCTAGTGGGACACTCTATCATTTGCGTCAAACCGTGATAATCTGCGAGTATCAATTCGGCTTGCCTTCCTACGTCGTCAGTGCGCGATGAATACTTAAGCCATTCTTTATTATGAATATTGAATATAATTTCGTTCCTGTCTTTTCGACACAACTACAATGTGCTTTTGGATAGCAATCTGCTATCTTATGTTGAATAACGTTTATTATTAGTTTTTTTTTATGTATAAACAACCAATAACTTAGTTGAATTAAGAAGTTTGTTAAAGTAAAAATAAAATTGTTAAAAAGTGAGTCTTGAGTAATTATTATGCAATCGGAATTTATATTGCTGCGACAATTTTGTGAAAGCTGCTATTGGATATACTTAAAGTGGTGAAGTATAATTCTCCTTTTTAACTATTTTTTCGGTCGTCATATATTTATATATTTTACCTCTGTTGTGTTGTAGAGGTCATTAATGATATTCAGATTGTTAAGTATTAATTCATTGTTTTCTTTACTTTCTATCATACAATCGCCGTGATAGTTATGGCAATGCCGTGCTAGGCTGATTGTTTGCACTTCAAGTTCTTCACATCAAAATCACATTCAATTGCATATGCTGTTATCTGGTTATACAATTTTTGTTAATATGTTAATGCCGTGCTAAGCTGATTTTCTGTACTTCAAGTTTTACACTACAAAAATGATCTTCAAGTGCATATGCTGCTATTTGGTTATCAACCATTGTTAATTATGTTAATGCCATGCTAGGCCGATTGTTGCACTTCAAGTCTTTACACAACACAGACAATCTTCAATTATACATGCTGATATCTGGTTATTCAGTCACTGTTACTTATGTCAGTGCCGTCTTAGGCTGATTGTTTGTACTTCAAAATTTACGCATCAAAAGTCATCTTCAATTGCACATGCTGTTATCTGGTTATCCAATAATTATTAATTGTTAATGCCGTACTAGGCTTGGGATTTTGTATTTTAAACGAGTTCATGAGTCAAGATTACTAAAATGATGAGTTTGTCTATGTTCAATAATAAAAAAAGGTAATGCTGCAGCCAATAATGTCATCATCGTTCTTTAAATATTCAAACTAACATACAGTCCACTGCCATTCATTGGAGGCTGAGACAAATTATAAGTTTGTTTCAATAAAAGAGAATAAAAAGGTTTGTTTTTATAAAACTACGGCAGAACAAATACTATCATTCTGGAAGAAACATAAAAAATTATTATTGTGTTCAGAATAAAGAATATACATGTGTTTTTATTTAAACTGAAATGTGTAAAGTAATTATGTTATTATGTAATATTCATTTACATTAACAATTGAAGCAAATAAATACCACAACAGTTTGAAATAATAAAAGAAAAGAAAATTACAGTCTATTCAATAAACAACGAAAACAATTATATTGGTAAAAAATTTCTTGTTTATTTTTTAGAAAAACCGATGGGCTAGTCAGTTACCCTGGCAAAACTTCTTGTAGGAAAATTATATAGGAACTTACATGATCATGATCATTTCTTGTAGAGAATTGGGACAAGAAGTTAATAAAATCATACAAGATCATGCAAGATTCACATAGGATCTTTTAAAGCTCATGGAAGGATCTTTTATAGTTCAAGTAAGATCCTAACAAAAATTCCTACAAGAATTTTTGCCATGGTAGGAAATTCATGATCATGATCGTTTCTTGTAGAGAATTGTGACAAGAAGTTTACAAGATCATACAAGATCATACAAGATTCACATAGGATCTTTTAAAGTTCATGTAAGATTCTAACGAAAATTCCTAAAAGAATTTTTGCCAGGGTTACCTTTCCAACACGTTGATATTAGATGGGCCGTTTTTTGCAATTTTATTTCAAAGTTTCTCTGAGTTTATATTTTTAAAAATCTTTTGGACCACCGTGTGCCTCTTGCCTGTAATTGACAATTCAACCATGTTTCTTCGGTATTGGAGGGAATCCAGCTGATCAGCTAGTTTGGTACTATCAATATTGCTTTTATTTATACAAAACCTAAACATTTTATTGTTTACTGATAAGCAGCTTTCCAAACATGACAGTAGTATTCCATACATGAACAAATAAAGGACTTTGAGATCAGCAAAATTTTATCGGGATTGAAAAACTTTTGATATCGGCTCAATAGTCCTAATTTTTGTATTGCATATTTAGCAACGATAAACACATGATCAAATTCTTACTAAGTCGAATATTTCCAGATTACTTAGTTAAAACTTAGTTAAATTAAGTTTATAGAATACTTTTCCAATTAATCAGCCATGTTGAATGGCTGTCGCAAAATACCAATTAATGGTTATTACAGACTCACTTAAAATGCCCGACATTCTAAAATAAATTATTTTATATGGAAACTAAAAGTGAAACATAAAAAACGTCCGGAATATTAAAGAGTTAAATATTAATTGATGTTTGTAGGATAGCCTAACCCAACTGTTGAATTAATCTCAGAACTAAATAGTAATATTCTTAAACCATTACACTAAATTAATTTAACAAAACCTAAAACAATTATCACTACTAATTTATTCTGCCATTATCATGCTAATTTTTCACCAGATCATATTTCACAATAAAAAAATATTCATAAAAAACTTTTTTAATTTACAATAAATAAAATAAATGGGAAAAATTCAAATAACACATTCATAACAAAAATATTATTATTTAAAATATTGTTAATTTATTTAATTATTGTTTTTTGTTTGAATAAATATAATAGCAAGGTTAATTCTTCTGCACTAATAATGATCATAATGTTAAGAGTTGATGATGAAGAGGACGATTTATTTTTGTTTTGTTTTACAACCTACCTGTTGTCTATAAGCTTTTTTTTATTCTTCAATATCATTCATTGTGTTAACTTTTGTACTAGAAAGACTTTAATGTTTGTAAGCTGTTTGTCTATGTGTCTAATCGTAATAATTTAAATTAGCTTATACGAGATTGTTATTTCGTATATTTTCTTTTTCATATCAGAATAGGAAATAACTAATATTAATAACTTTTTTTAACAAAAATGTTGGAAGATGATTAAATTTGTTTTTAAAGATCTTCTTTTCTACCTGCACAGAGAAATAACGAAGAAGAAAAGAAAAAATTGTATAAGATTCAAGCCACTTACAAACCAAAAACCAAAGATCTCTCTGTATGTAAACCTGTTTTAAAATTTCTTCTTCTTTATTTTCTTATTATTACTCCACATCTATTTCTTCGTCGTCTTCTTGCATTGTACAAATTTCTATATATATATTACTTTTTTTTAAACGTTAAAGAATAAAAAAAAACTTTTGAGCTAAAGGTGAGCGTTTTTTTCTTCTATGTGATAATATTTGAACGTTAATTTTTCAATGTATTTGTGGTAACATTTTCTTAGACAGTTCTTGTAGATATAAAAGTTAATAACATCAAATCATAAAATATTTCTTGTGTTTGTGAGAAATTTGATAAAAAAAAAATCATGCAACTGTTTGTATACGATTTTCTTTAGAGTACCTGTTTGTGTATAAAAAAGAGTTAAAAATCTTAGCATAAATAATTCTCTTTCTTTACATTATTTGTTTGTATTTTCTTATGTTCTCTTTTGATTACTTTATACAGGTAAGTAAAAACACTTATGTTTGGGTAAGAAAAGCACAAAAAAGTTGAGAATTTAAATTATAATTTTATACATTTACTTCAGTTATCCGTACGCTTAGCTTAAAGAAAGAACGATTTCATACAAAATTTTTTTTCATATTTTTGCAAATAAATCTTATAATAATTGTGCAAAATATTTTGTGATTTTATTTCGCGACGCGATTATTTTTTTTTTTTTTTTCAATTCTAAAAATGTGATAAATTTATTAGAGTTTTTTAATTTCATACAAAGTTATAACAATTTTTTTATTATTTTTATTTCTCTTACATTTTTCCAAATTCCATCTGAACGCCATCATAATAAACCGGATTGTTAGTTTTAGTTATTTTTTTTTTAAACATTTTTTTGTGGTTAAAAAGAATAAAAAGAAAAAAATCTTAGTTCAACCAAAAAAAAAAAAAATAATTAGAAATAAATAAATAAAATCTATCTTATCCTAAGGATTTTATCTTATTTTTATAGTTGTTGTTGTTTTTTTTTGTTTTTAATTAAAAATGGTGAAAAGTGAATTTGAAATTGGTGGAATAAGTGAGATTTAAAGTTAAATAAAAGTGTAAAGTGAGAAAAGAAAAATAAATATATATATATCAATATAAAAAAAATTTATATAAGAAAAGAAAAATAAGAGTGAAAAATTTAAAGTGAAAGAAAATAAGAAGTGAAAATACAAAAAAAAAATTTTGTTTTGGAATAATTGGATATAGTTAAAAGAATTAACAAGTTTGTGATTTTCTTTTTAATTGATAAACAAATTTTAACACTCGCTCTATTATATTGTTTACACTCTAATAACCTGCGGTTAAATTTTTTAGGTATATGAACATAAATTTCTGTATAACTCAACCAAATCATCCAATAAGTTCAAAAAACCTTTTAACCTCTTCTTAATTCATTTTGCATATTCATAATTTTATAAATTCTGTTATATGTTCAATTTTGCAATATCACGTCAAACTTTCAATACTGAAAAAAAAAAACAAATAATAAATAATTCTTCATCAGTTTATTGTAAGAACCAAAAAAAATATAACTGTCCTTAAGTATAATCTCATAAATAATAAAAAGAAATGTCTTCCTGAAAATTCAAATTTAAATACATATTCGCATACGTTTTTTTTATATTTAAAAATTTATTAATCTTCTGACCGATACCGAAATAAATATAATCCGAAAATTATTATTATATTCATATTCAATTCTTTCAATTGGTTTGTCAATATAAAAAATTATGTTGCAGTTTCAATTTCTGTGAATGTTCCTAAAAAACATAATCAAAGATTTGAGATGGTCATTATATATATATATAAATTTCACTTAATATTTTTTTTATTTGAAAATAACTAATTAACGTTGATTCAAATTAATCTTAAAAATGTGATTGATATTTTGTGTATGGATTAAAAATATATATTTGAGTATATACAATTGTGATTGATGTGATTGTACTTCAATTAAATGAAAAACTTTCATAATACTAAAAAATTGTATAACTTTCTATAGCTTGAGAGTAAAAACATAAAATTCAAATTAATGAATTATGTAATAATTTGATTTTGTTTATGATTTTTATAACAGAATCGAATTTTGGAATTTAGAAATTTAATATTCGGTTATTAGTTGAACAAAAGAAAAAACAATACGGAATTAATTTGTAAGATTATATGTTTGAAGGTCCTTGGATTGATTTTTTGATTTGTTTTTTTTCTAGTAACGATAGTATTTTGTGGTTGAATGAATGATTTTTTTTTTTGGAATTTACAGCTCTGCTTTAAAAAACTTTGAGCATAAACAGAATAATAAAAAGTTTCTGCAAATTCTTGTCAAACATCATCTCATTTTATTGCTGACCATATCCCAAATTTATTTTTTTTTTCGAAAGAGGTTTAAGATAAAATAGATAAAATTAACACTAATCATATTATGCTAATGAAACGCTTATAATATCCCTATTGATTTTGTTTGAAGTGTTTATGGGTTTTTATTGTTGACCATAATAGTTATTTTTGGAAAGTTTAACGTATAAATAAATCTTTGGTCCATAAAATTTATTAAAAATGGGATTTTGCTTTTATTTAATAATGAATGACTAAAATCTATTTACTATCGAAAATAAATTTTTGTGAATTGTTATAAATAAATTAGATTTAATATCATCACAAAAACAATTAAATCTTTTTATGATTAAAACTTATAAGAATGCGACAAACCCAACTTTTTGTCAAATATTAAAAAAAAAAATGGTTTTACAGTGAATCTTTTCTTTTTAATGTGATGACTTCCTTAATTAATTAAATTTTAAAATGTAGTCTAAGATAAAATTATCACTCAGAATATTCAAATATATATATGATCAAAAGACTTAAAGCGACGAACCTGAATTTTTACAATTTTTATATTAAAGGAGGTAAAGGAAATGTTTTGAATTAAAGCTTTTGTATACTTCAGAGATGAGAGGTTTAAACCATACCCAACATGTTGGTCCAAAAATTATCATTTTAAATTTGTTAGATTGTCAAAGCTTAGCTAAGAATATCATAATGATTTCCACTTTTTAATTAAAATGTCAAAAAGGTTGAATCCCAAGTTGTTTTGATATAACTAAATTTTAACAAGTTTTGTATATGTCAAAGAAAAAAGGTGTTGGGTTGAATCGCGACGGTGAAAGCGATATAAAATTTATTCGATTCGATACAAGATTGTTTTTGGATTGCTCCACATCCTATCTGGATTGTATTTATATTTGGTAAAACCTTATTGCTTATCCATTTAATGAATTTTTGGTGGTTAAAAAAGCATTTCCTTACAATGGTGTTATTGAGTCGTCTTTTAATTTAGTTGGGTTTTGCCCTACAGCTTGGAAATATTGATGATTCTTTGGGGATTTAAACCGAATCAAAATGGCGTTGGAGGAGAATGAACATCCATTACTTAAAAAATATTGCATATCAACTTCACAATGTTCCGATCAATCTTCGTCCGTGTAACAGAGTGTACCCCATTTTGAATGACGTCAATCGGTTTGGGACCAATACAAGTTTGCCGTTCTTAAGAGAGTTTTTAGGCTTAACTCGAGAGACAAGCATTTTTTCTAGAATTTTTACAGATACAGTTAACGCTGGTGTATCGTTGCCATTAAATCTCCGGCACCTCAAGAAGAAGTTGTTAGCGATGTTATAACTCGTCACTAGATCATCTGATACAAACAAATCAAATGCTTCTATTATATATGATGTTTCTCAAAGCAACCCTGCTTTTTTATCGGTTTTTCACTTGTCCCTTAGGTGGTTCTCTTAGACAGAAATACATTTTGGGTATATAATAGAGTATAATAAAGACATACAATATAATAGAGTACAAACGGGCTTTCAATAATCTCGAATCGCAGCAATAATCAGTCTGTCGAAATGGACGCTAAATTGCTCAAAACGCCGTTAATTTTGGTCTGATCGACTTAAAATTCTATCACAATCTTTTTTGATTTATTATTCGTTCATTGAAAAAATAAATACAAGAAAAAACAACTTTAAAAACTTTGCCTCTCCTTAAACCCCAACCCTCCCCTTGCCTCCTTTAAAAACCAGAAAATTAATTAAATCGATTCAAATCGTTTCTCATACAACGGATTTTGCTAAATTTTAAATTTTTTCTCTTAATAATGCGAATCCGCCCATGATTGCTTTTGAGTTAGAAAATTGAATTTACTTCTCTTAGGTTTCGTTTTGATACAAAACTAACTGAAAACCAAAATAAGAATAATTCTAACAATTTATATTTTAAGAGTTTCATCTATATATTGGTATTCCAAATCTAACGATTTGTGCCGAATCCTAGATAGTTCTGGATCCATCCAATGTGTAAATTCCTTAATTTCACTTTTTAAGCTGGGTCAATTGAATTTTTATAAGTAAATAAAAAAGTGTCAAATGTCGAAGTACCTAATTTCTAATTCACCTTTTTAACTAGTGTGTTGTAGCAAAATTCAGGATTATTTTGTATCTTTTAGAAACTACGACAAGGTTAATAATCCAATAATAGTCTAACTAAATATTATTGTATATGAAGCGCGATATAGTACAAAGCGATAAAGTAAACAAGTGGTTCAGGTGCAATTACAGTGAACACTAAATTAAAGTTTTGGTCTTTTTGAAAAGAAATATTGTAAAATTTTAAAATTCTATGCTGTCGTCAAATGTATCAAAGCAGGATATGAATAGTAATTAGTAGCACTTATGGAAATATTTGAATGCAGATGTGTTTTGGTAACTAATATGACATCAAAATAATGTTTAATAAAAATGTTTCAACATCAATTTTTTGACAATTATGTCTTTACGACCAATATATTTTAAAGAATTTCAGCAATCAGCTTCAGTTACTCAAAATTATTATTACAGTAATAATAAATTACCATCGTTAATTACCATAATAAATACCATCGGTATTTAAAAAATTTCAAAAAGTCTTAACTGAAGTAAAACCTCGAAAGAATGGTGTTTCCCCCTCAGACCTGTCTCCTTGTTGAGTACATTGTTCAAACTATTTGAAAGGATTATTTTTTATCGGAACGCTGGAAACTGAATCTAAGACAAACAGAATTTACACTTGGAAATCTCTTATATTATGAATCACAGAAAAATTGTAAAGAAACTTATTAATTGACCAACAAATAAAAATAATTTAACTAAAAACAAATCAAAAATTATATAAATTAAAATTTAAAAAAAAGCTTACATTAATTTATCTTGAATGTTGTCTTCTTCATGTTTAATATCTCTTCTTCCGCTGTTTTAATAAACTCTTTCAAATTTCCGTTACTTATATGCTCTTCTCATAAAAAATACTGAATGTGAATCATTTGCCATTAACAGTTCTTTGAAATAAGGACTACAATCAAATAAAATTAATTTATGAGCTCCGATTTTTTTTACCTTCACAAGCAAAGGTTATATCCACTAGATCTTCATTTTCTCGTAATCTTCAAATTGATTATTTACGTTTGGTTGAAAGTTACTCCATTTAAGGTACAAGAAAAATGTGTTGAACGGTTTCGATGTTTACTTCACTTGAATAATTCTTAACCTGTGATTTTAGATTAATAACATTTTTTTCCATTTTCATTTCATTTACTAAAAGATTTACTAAAGAATTTCCACTATAACACATTACACCAAAACAAATAAATAAATAGAAAAACTTTTATATCACAGTATAAATTATTTAATTTTCTACAATAAAAACATTTTTACATCTCTTTTTATTTACAATATAATATATTTTGTTCTTTTTTTAATAAATTACTGATGATTTAAATTTATGCTAACTTTTGATTTAAAAATTATATACTAATTAATTCGATCCAAACAATTTGATCGTTTATATATCATATTATCATCGATTTTCTGTTTCATTTTCCATCATTTATGAAAAACTTGTATTATTAATTTATTTGAACTTATTTAAACCATCAAAAAAAAAAAATGTAAAATGGTACGAATAAACGTATACGTTTATTACAATTGAAGAAAATTAATAAAATTATTATTGAATTTGAAAACTATTATTTTGGAGTAAAAATTGCAAATAGTCCGTCGTTACATATCTGCTCCATATGACACATAGATTAATTCTAAAACTTGCAAAAATCATACGCTCTCCCTGTATGGTAAATCTCATTGATTCAATGCTAAGTAACTGGTTTTTCAGGTCTATTTAATTTTAGTTAGAATTTAGTTAGAGTTTAGAGTTAGAATTTTTGTGAAAAATTATTCACAGATAACTAAGGAAATAATTTGATTTTTTCCAGTACGGATGTCTATTTCCATTATTCTCTGAGGAAAACATCTCTTTTTCTTTTTCGTGTCTCGGACTATGTTCGAGTGTTCCTCAGCAGTGACATTTTTTCTTTTTAATTAAGTTTAATCACACCGTGTTGTAAATTTTAATACATATAATTTAAGTTGGTGGCAAAATCGTTCTGCGTTGTTGAGTTTGAGCATGACTGGTCGTGGCAGTTGAGACAAACTGACAAATTGTTAAACATTTCATGTCTTATTTTCAGCAACTGCTTTTTTCTTCACAGCCGACAATATGTCGAAAAGTTCAGCTGGATCGGGATCCTTTGTGTTCATGGTGGGGAACAATCCAAAGTCCATCATTCTTCAGCCCCGGTTTACAGGATTCTTTTGCTTATCATATCAGCACTGAATTTGGTGGTAGCACCGCAATGTATGTTGTGCGGTGGCGGCAATCATTGGGGGAAGAAAAACTGAATTGAAGGTCGGTTTTACGAGGTATTATGAGAACCTTTCGTAGTGCATTTTGTTTGAGGAGGTGTTTCATTGGTCTTAGGTGAAGAAAAGCGGTCAAGAATAGCTGGCGTGTTAGAATGAGCTCGTTAAAATCAGCATCTGTATGGTGGAAGAAGTTTGACAACCTCCTGTAAAGTCGTGCTTTTGTTGTAATGTAAATATTTGAAGGATTGGGTGCTTTGGCGGTTAATAGGCTAAGTAGGTTGACATTTGAATGGTGATTCTGATAATGGGGGTAGCAGCATTTTCTCACACTTGCCAGACTTCAAATCCTTACTGTAGTAATGAAATAATTTGTTATTTTTTCCATTTGTTTTTGTTTTCCCAGCTTTGCTTTCTGTTGTAATATTGAACAGAATTTATAGATTTTATACTCATTTTACGCATAATTTAACCCACTTTAATATTCAATGGGATGCCGTTTGACGCTTTGTTTTCAAAATACAAGCAATATTTTGAAAAAAATTATTTGCACCTCCTGGGATTATTAAGGACCAAATGATAGTATGGAAACGGTTCTCAGTTTGTTGGGAATTAAACCCTCAAACGGTTTTTTGGATCTAATTTGACTTGTCTATAAAGCAACCTCTGATCTTTATGTTAGTAAAATTTAATACAGCATAAAGATGTTAATTGAAGAACACTTCGTTCCAACCCTAATATGAATGGGAGAAAATGAAATTTACAACGCATTGTTCATGCAAGATGGTGGTCGTACATTGCCAATGTGATTTTGTACATTTTATACGATTTTGGTGGCTTCCATTGGACACCAAATTTTTTTTTTGTTTTCTATTTCGCTTTTAGATAGATTTCATAGAAAAATCTATGTAAAAAATTGTTTGTGTACGTTAGTTAATTTATGCATCTTAATTAAAATGGTTACATAAAATAGTCGATGAAATTATTGGTATATTTTTTTAACTTGTAATTTTATACCACGTTTACAGCGACATAGAAAATTACTAGCTGTAATTTAAATCTGTGCTGTAAATAATTTTTATTTACGGTTGCAACTTGCAAGTAATTTGATATGTAGATTCACTACCTAGAAAATTATTTTTAAGCTGATATTTGGTTCTGTAAACACCATTGCAAATAAAAATGTTTTTCTCCGATAGACAGCAAATATAAATTTTGCTTACTTATTTCAGTCAGCAAAGTGGCACTTTTCCTGCCTAGGCAGCAAAGCAAGTATTTTGCTGCCTAGGCAGCAAAATAATTAGACTTCATAGAAATAAACAGATATTGCGATTAAAAAAAAATTTTTTAATCGATTTTTTTTTTCATTTTTAAAATTTTGCTTTATTTTTAAAGTAATAATTATTAAATTACATATCATTGTAATTAATCGGAGAAAAAATTATATGTTCAACTCGGCAGCAAGGTAGATTGACTGCCTTGGCTGAATTCCTAGCCTCACTCGCTCGGCTATGAACTATCAGCCGCGGCAGTCAATCTACTACTTTGCTGCCTAGTTAAACAAATAACTATTCTTCTTCAAATATTTTTCAACAATCAGAGAAATAATTTGAAGAATGGTCTAGTTATCATATTTTTTATAACTTTTTTAAAATTTTGACAGAAACCAATTTAAACCAAACTAAATTATAAAGCGTTTATAGCATAAAATATTTAATTTGCAATCCACGCTGTAAACTCATATTAAATATGACAAGATTATAATATACTATCTACTAAATTAGTATGTCGTGATTTAGAAAACCAGTCACAAAAAGAAAACCTCAACAAAAGGGAATTCGTATGACAAAAAAACAATTGTGATGTCAATGAACTCGATCCTAGTTTTCATCCGCATAAAGCTAATTTAAAAATCGTTTTAATTTTTTCACATTTTAATAAAAATGGAAAACTACAAAAACGATATCAAATTTTTTTAAACCTTATAAAAAACAGCTGACATGATAAGAAACAAAATGATAGTTCAATGACCTACCCTTATAGTATTATTCATTCTCATGATATTTGAAAAGGTAGTTTTCTAGTTTTTTCTTGTCACACATACCACTACCACTACTACTTACTTTACTCCTGTCACACATGCAACTACTACTTCACACATACCACTACTAATTAGGGAAATGATTTCCGTTGGTATCAATGCGTGAAGATATCATAAAAAATGGTAATAATACATGAATTTTCTATATCAGACAGTCTCCCAAAAAAATCTGTTTGCATTTCTGACAGAACCAATAACTGATCTGTTTGGCCAGAAATTTTTAAGTAGGAAAACGTTTATCATATAATTTTTTTTTGTGTCCAATAATCCAATAATCAAAATATTACACTTCAAACGAAAAAGATGTGGCTACAAGCTCCGCTGTGATACAAGGCACCGAAAATCCATTTAATTATCTTAAAGTTCGCTTGTTCTCATGTTGGAGTATATGATGTAATTTTATATTTTTGAAAACCAAAAGCCGATCCTAAAAGTCGTGGTTTACAGAGCTAGTTTTTTGTAAATTGATAGACAAACAATGCTATCTGCATTAACTGACAACCAACATATATTTGTTATTCCACGGCAATGCATTCTACGATAGGCAGAAACTAAAAACAAATAAAATATGTATTTGGAATACATTTCATATTTCAGATTGCTATTTGCCACTACAATTACCATAATTTGTTTGGTAATTTTGTATTAATATTTTTAATAATGCCATAAAACCATGATATTTGTTGCGTTATTTTGAGTGACATAACCTATGTCTCTCTCAGGTATTTAAAATTGTATGTTTACAATATTTCATCTAAGAGTTTATCATAGTTTTTTCATAAATTAGCGTATATCTAATGAGCGTATTCTAATGAATATGTAAGGTTTCTCAAATCTATATTGTATCACATTCTTTTGTGAAATTTTAACTGCAGCTCTGTTAGCATAATACTTTGCATATTTGCTTGCATTAGGAATATTTAAATAGACCAATTCCTAGATGCTTTGGTATTTTTCTTATTTTTCGTCAGCATTGTTAGTCAAAATATTGTTCTAATTTTTAATTGTCTTCTTCTTCCTCAAAGGCAACCAGAAATACGTTAAAACAATTTAAGTTTTTGGTATAAATTATCAACAAAAATTATATTTTTTATTCGCCTATATATTAAAGTGTTACTTTATTACTGTGATTTGCGGCTTTAAAGTATCACTTTTCAACTTTTTATTTTGTCGTCATAGCTACGTCCAAAAAAGTAAAAAGCATTTGTATTTGTTTAAATTTTATGAAAAATAAATTTTTTTATCAAAGCAACCCGCAAATTCAAAGTTTCATTATCCAATTAAAATAGTTGTTATCATTTGTTGTCATAGAATTTGGAAAAAATAATAAATATTTTTTCAAAGGTTACTTGTTCCACATATTTTTATTTTAAAATTTATGAAAATTTATAATTTTAATTTAGAAAAAACAACTTTTCTTAAAATATTTTGCTTGCGGCGAATAAAAAATAGTATATAATGCACGGACGTAAGCTATTTTGGACTTAATGTGGGTGCAAACTCCACATCCGTCCAAAATCTTTAGCTTTACGTCCTAGCATCATAATGTACTATTAAGATTCTATTGCGGACCTTACGAAACATTTCATTTTAGATGGGTGAGACTGCATGTTATATTTTGCTCACACTTGCATACATAATGAACGAAATAGAGTTTAGAGAAAAATAAAAAAAAGAACGAATTTTGATGTTTAACGAACAGAGTTTAATACTTACTCTTCTATCACATATCACTAATTTACTCCGTTCTTTCGGAGCAAATAAGATAAAAAATATAACATTCCCAAATAAAGAAGCAAAAAAAATATCGTTCTTCGAAATAATAGTAATTTATTGTGTAAATATTTATTTTTATATTTTATTTTTCTAGTAAAATTGCATTGCAAATTTGTGAGAGAATAAAATTCATTCGACAGAGCAACATATATTAATTTAAATTGAATTATTTTAAAATTCATTGAAAAAACAAGTAAATTGAATAAAAAAAAACAATGAATTTGATTGTACCATTAATTTCAAACCATTAAATAAATTTTATTCAAATTCGATACCTATTTAACTGTTTGGTATCTTGAAAATGAAATACATTCCCTACAAGGGAAGACATCAAAGTACTAACTACTAATACTAATGAGAAGGGAGAAACCAAAAAATAATCATAACAAATACTATGTTTTTCACAATGGAAGTTTAATTTAATTTAACCATAGTAGCTTTTGCCTATTTCAATATTTGAGAGAAGGACATGCGCATTAGTTTCAATTTATTGTTTTTTATATAATTAGATCGGAAACGTTTTTATTGATTTTGTTTATAAAATACAATTAAATTATTAATTAAACACAATCAAAACAATTTATTTCAGAGTTCAATACAATCAAATAAATTGTTTTATTCTTCCGGCGACTATAAATATAGGTTTACTTTTGTTTTTTTTAGAACCATAAATATTTGTGTTATTAGTTTTAATGGAATAAAATAAACAGCTGTTAATTTTATTTTGTTGCGTGAATGCTGTGGAACGCAATAAAACAATTTATTTGATGGTGCTGAACTCTGACATTAATTTTTTGGTTGCATTTTATTATATTTTAATTTGATTATATTTTATAAAAAAAACAACAAAAACATTTTCGCTCTGATTATATAAAAAACAATAAATTCAAACTAAGACGCTAAGACGAATATTGAAAAAAAGCAAAGATTAGTACGATTAAATGGAATTGGATTTCGATTGTGAAAACATTCATTTTCTTATAATTTTTTGGTTTCTCCATTCTCATTAATATAAAGATTGAATTTTTTCATTGTAGGTCATTTTATTTCAAAAAATTTATTGTAGGTTATTTCATTTTCAAAATACCAAACATTTGAATAGGTATTGAAATTGAATAAAATTTATTTATTTTTTTTGGAATTAATAATACCAAAATAATAAAATAAGTTATTCGTTTTTCTTGTTTTACCAATGAATTTTGGAAATAATTCAATTTACATTAATACATGTTACTCAGTTGGAAGGATGAAACGTTGTATTGGGTTCGTGTTTAAATTTTATTCTTTCGCCAATTTCTAAACTTTTGCTTAAAAAATCAAATATGTAATTGACCTAATAAACGCCTCAGAATAAAATTAACTGCTATTTTATTTTATTAAGACGAATAACGCACACAATTATGGTTGTTAATAAAACAAAATTAAACCTATATTTTTAGTTGCCGGAGGGGTATTTTTTTTTTCAAATACTCACACATCTAGTTTTTGCTTCAAATTTGATGCGTATTAAAATAAAATTAGATTATATTTCTGAACTGTTTGTCCGGAGGACGAAAAAGTACTAATTTTTATTTTTCTGCATGTGGAATGATATAAAATAATAAAATCGACTCCAAAAGAGTGAAATAAAAAAAAAATTTTACTCTTACTCGTAAAAGAAAATTCTTTTTATTACATTTATTTACATTTATATCATTTTCCTGTTTTTTAGGAAGTGAAAATTTGTTCACGTAAACGTAAAACGTTTTCATCTCGCGAAGAAATTCAATTTTTTCTACGATAGTAAATATGTAAACGATATTTATTATAAATTATTTAATTAGAAATCTATGATTGCATTTTCTATGATTGCTTTGATTTAAAATCTTTACAACATTCTATGAAAATACATAGAAAATGCAATTTTTTTATTTAGTGAAAATGATTTTACACAAGTGAAAAAAAACATTTTTACAGATTATCAAGTCTGCATGAAAATAGAATTTTTATATGCTATCGTAGAAAAAATTCTAATTTGTCAAGTTGTATTCTAATTTAAGGAGGGAAAAAACCGCTCGAGTAAAACAAAATTGTAATAAATAGAACGAAATGCATGGACCGATAAATTTTTGCTGCAGACCAATAATGGTCCGCGGACCAACGGTTGAGAAACACTGTCATAAACCACATTCATCCGTCCATCAACATCTCAGAACGTATGTTGTTGTGGAATCAAGGTCTAAAAAGTTTCTATTTGTTTTTGTGTCACATTTTTTAAGTTTTTTTAATATTAAAACTTTTTCATTTTAAAGCTCGTTTCTTTGAGCAAGAAAAAACGTGCCATCATCAAGGAATATACTATAGCCAAAGTTGACCGTTGACTAAATAGAGTTGGTCCACCAGCACCTCTCAACACCTGGGTTCCTCATATCTCAGTTATGTCTCACGTTAACTCTTGTCAATAGCAGTCAATTAATTTCAAAGTCTGTATCACACATAAAACAAAGCATTGATAATGACTTTTTCATCACCACCGTTGATTTTATGCTGCGTCTTTGTTCAATGTAGAATCGCATCGTGAATCAAATATTTCTACGCTAACGCTTAATATAATGCCTTTTCCGATTCAATACTGCAAACCCAAATAACAGGGTATAGAAGTAAGTAAGAAGTAAAATTTGGATATATCAGAGGGAACTGGCAAGAAAATGCATTATTAGTTTGACTCTGACAACAATTCGATCACAAAACAACGTAGACTAAGCCATTACCAAATAACTGCGATATTGCTACCAGGTGGAAGAACTACTCATCTCACGGTAAAATTCCTATTGAATATTCAATTCATTAATATGCACACGTGCCACTTTACAAAAGCAATGGTTATGAAAAAAAGATTAGAGAAACACAATCTTATTGTTTATTTTGAATGGTGCACCAAAAATTGCTCGAGGTTCTGATCTATCATAGCGGTTTGCGGAGAAACATCAGACTATATGGAAACATATTAATCCTTCTTTCCATAAATTACTTCGGTTTTGAAAAAACCAAAGTATTGCATTCATGAGCCAAGAGTGAAATTCTTACCCCCACTTTTTTTGGCATTTCTCAACGTTTTAGGACCTACTAATTCTAAAAAAGCAAAAAATTGTATGTCTGCCTGCCGGCCGGTCGGCACAAGCGACGAAATCTAGAAAACCGCTGGGCGGATTTCAAAAATTTATTTTTTCAATAATAGGTTTACTCAAACGAAAGAGCTAATAGGACGATGTGTTCGATAACTGTACCGGAAGTGTGTCAAAAAAATCGTCAAATGTGTCAAAACAAGGAAATTTGCATATTTTTGGCTTAAAAAACGTTCATTTTAAGCGATTACGAATAGAAACATTGATTTTGAAGAAATTTTGATGGTTGGGATCAGTATGTGAGACCAAAAAATAGATTACTGCATTATAAGTTTGTCAAAAAATGTTGTCAAGTGTGTCAAAAGAAAGATTTTGATTTATTTTTTTACCCAATTTTTTGGAAAAAAATAAAATTAATTATTTGTATGACATGAAATTTTATTATTATTATAGAGAATTATGACATTATAAATTTGTCAAAAAAATTTTGTCAAGTGTGTCAAAAGAAAGATTTTTATTTATTTTTTTATTTAATTTTTTCGAAAAAATAAAATTAATTATTTGTATGATATGAAATTTTATTATTATTATAGAGAATTATGGTATTATAAATTTGTCAAAGAAATAATGTCAAGTGTGTCCAGTACGGTGGCCCCTAAAAACCGATTTTGTTTCTACGGTACCCCCTAAATCGGTTCTAATGTTCCTAAAAATAAGTTGTGCAAAATTTGAAACCATTCCGTAAACTTTAACCCGTGCCCCCGGGCCTCTAAAGTTGAGTTAGAAAGTCATTTTCAAAAAAAGCTGGATTTTTCGCTACAACTTTTCTGTTGGTGTATACACAACTGTGGAAGTGTTGGTGATTGATAGTACTCCATTAGAAAACAATTTCGTAATTTTTTTAGAATTTTTGGACAACCCCTTTGCAGTCGGTGACTGTCACGAATTTGAAATTTTTTTTGAAAGACAAACGTATCCATTTTGTAAGCTAAACTGCTATAGCTAACATGCGTATCAAAATTTCTTATAAACATATTTTTTCCGTAGAATACGATAAAAATATTAATAGTTATTTATTTATCAAGAACTAAAAGTGAAACTTTAAAGTGCGAGCTTGTTGTTTAGATAGATAGATAGATAGAAGGGGGTGGACAGTTGCGCAAGGCGTAACTTCTGGCACGCAGACTCTTCGGTCCATAGCGCCGTGTCCGAGTTTGGCCTCATAACAACTATTCCACAAACCTCTCTGTCTGGTTAATGAAATCCAAGACCGACTGTATTGGCGACAGTTTTATGGTGCTGGCCTTTACAGTATCAGAGCCAAAAATCCTAGCTCTAACATTAGAGAAGGCCGGACATACACACAAAAAGTGCTCAGAGTCCTCCTCCTCTTCAAGACAACATCCATAGGACTATCTATAAGTCCCATCGTGAAAAGATGTTTATTTAAATGTCCATGTCCTGTTAGGACACCGATCACAGTGCTAAGAGTTTTCCTCTTCAAGCTTAAAAGAAAATTAACATTTTTATCTGAAATGCTAAAAAACATCTTACTTTGTCTGCCTGTTGATGACGCATTCCACAGAGCGTTCATCTTAAGGTCCGCATCATCCTTTAATAATGACAAGGCAAATTTTTTGGATAACCCTAAGGCGGGTTCTGACCCAGCGCTCCCGCCCTTGCAAGTTCATCAGCTTTTACGTTGCCCGGAATGCCACTATGACCTGGGACCCAACGCAGCGTGATGTTGTTGAGTTGTGCTATCCTACTGAGGTTTTTTCTACACTCATTGAAGAGTTTAGAAGTAGTCTCTGGGCTTACAAGTGCTTTGATAGCCGTTTGGCTATCTGAACAAATGCAAATTTGTTTACCTTGCAGACGCAGACGTGTTATTACGTGTGTGCATTCGTTGATAGCATACACCTCCGCTTGGAGGACTGTACAAAACCGTCCGAGCGAAAATTTATTGCTACTTATTGCTACATTATTTAATTCTAAGTATACCCCAGCTCCTGCACTTCCATTTAACAGTGAGCTATCCGTATAGAAGACGTAGATCTCGCTGGAAGACCAGTCAGACCAAGATCCCTCACATTCCTCTCTAGAAGAGATGATCAGTTCAGCGGGCTTCTCAAAGTTATATACTCTGTTCATGACATCACTATGCATATCTATTTCAGGACAAACTGTCCGTAATCTTTCAAGAATGTGACCATGACCACAAGTTTTCCCTCTGTTTACCCACGTTCCTGCCACATGTAGTCTGTAGACAGCCCTTTTAGTAATGTACTCCACATGTAGATGTAAAGGAGAAAGACCCAACATGGCATCCAACGACAGAGTTGGTGTGGTGCGCATTGAGCCACTTATACCTACGCATGCCATTCTCTGGATTTTATTTAACTTAGCACGGATATTCTGTTTATCCGTCTTAGGCCACCAGACAACACATGCAAAAACAAGTGTTGGTCTGATTACAGCTGTGTAGATCCATAAGATGATTTTGGGACTAAGACCCCAATTACTTCCAAAGGATCGGCGGCATTGCCAAAAGGCAATAACAGCCTTATCAATTTTTTTTGTTAAATGACTATTCCAATTCAACCTTTTGTCGAGAATAATGCCTAAAAACTTTACCTCATCTGAGTAGCTTAACTGCATACTGAAAAGATACAGACTTGGTAAAAGATACAGACACTTTCCTCTTGTTAGTAAAGCCAGACATGCTTTATAAATACTATGCAACGAACCGATGAGGCCATCCACATTATTCTGTAGCATGCACGGATAGATTCCATCAGGACCCGGCGATTTGAACGGGTTGAAGGAATCTCAGAGATCTGATGTTCACCACATTCCCAGCCAAGATCCAGCTCTCTTTATTTGGAGAGACCCTAGGTTGTTCCTTCAAACCAGCAGTGGAACTGCTGCCTGGGAAATGTGTACAAAGCAGATGTTGTGCCGTTTCTTCCACAGATTCCGTATACCGCCCAGTTGGCATAAGCAGTAAGCCTGGTTGGTATTTGGGTTCTTTAGAGAGTGCTCTATGGAGCCTTGCTGCCACAGGATAGCTCTCAATTGACTCACAGAACTTCTTCCAAGCAATCTCTCTAGCACCTCGGATGCTGTATTTATATTCCCTCCGACTAGTACGGTAAGCGCTCCAGTCATCGGTATTATTTGTTCGCTTGGCTTTCTTTAAAAGTTTCCTGACTGCAGATCTCAGCTTTCTAAGTTTTCTGTTCCACCAGGGTGAGTTTAATTCATAATTGAACGCCCTGAGTGGACAGGATTCTTCAAAAGCCTTGACCATACACTCTTGAGTACGGTATGCAACATTATCAATGTCTTGTATACAGTTTATCGATGGATCAACGTCCAGAAACATTTCGCTAAGAAGTGATCTGTACATATCCCAATCAGTTGATTTGGGATTCCTAAAACTTTCTTTTACCATTGTATCGACCATAAGTTCAAAATTTATGCACTTGTGGTCTGAGGTGAGAATATCTTCCGATACTCTCCAATTTCAAACCCTTTTCACCAAAACTATGCTAGTGAGGGTGATGTCAATTACTTCCTCCCTAATTGCATTTGAAAAGGTGGGAGCATTCCCCTTATTTAGAATTTCTAGATCTGTACCATGAAGAAATTCTACAAGGTCTGTTCCCCTTCTGTTATTATCTGAACTACCCCAAATTCCATGATGCGCATTTGCATCGCACCCAAGGATCAAGGGCAGGTTCTTGTTCCTGCAGAATTCTACCACTATAACGAGTTCTTGGGTTGGAATGGTACCATCGTACGGTAAATAAAAGGAAGCGACGACTACGTCGGTGTTAACACCCTCGATCTTTACCGTAATTTTAACAGCAACAGCATCTTTGCCACTGCATTGGGGTTTAAGGATACCAAAAATGTCGTTCGACAAGTAAACGCACGAACGAGGGTTCTCCGTAACTGTACCGACAAACACTCTACCTTGTTTACAATTCAGGCCCAGTATATGATTTTTATTGACCCATGGTTCCTGAATCAGAACTATATTTCTATGCTGCATAACAATTGCTTGACACAATTCAGCGGAAGCAGACTTGTTATGCTGCAAGCTTATTTGTACTATTTTTAAACTACCCATCAGATAGA
Organism: Diogma glabrata; assembly: GCA_963693315.1. Classification (NCBI taxonomy): domain Eukaryota; kingdom Metazoa; phylum Arthropoda; class Insecta; order Diptera; family Cylindrotomidae; genus Diogma; species Diogma glabrata. The sequence goes on along the minus strand of OY856186.1, from coordinate 26,722,390 downwards.
CTAAAAAGAGAAAACCAGAAACAAAAAGAAAACCAAAACCTGCACTTCAGCTTAGTCGTTAGACTTTGCCGTCGAGCTGTATACAAGGGATGGATGGATGGATGGATGGACCTCCACATAAGAGGGATGGATGGACCTCCACATAAGAGCTAGTTGTTTACTAGTGAGTACCTTTGAAAACATTTTTCGTTTGAGGTACATACAAAATTTTATTTCATACTGGAAATTTAATAAAATAAAAAGAAATAAGTTTTAAATTTTGCTCAAAAAGTTGAACTTTAACGTCCTAGGACTTTATAAAATTTGATAAAGTCTTAGGACGTTAAAGTTTAACGTTTATGGTACAAAAAGTTGAACTCTAACGTCCTAGGACTTTATAAAATTTTATAAAGTCCTGTGATGTTAAAGTTCAACTTTTTGTATCATAAATAATCCGAAGCATGTCGTTTTAGATATCAGTATGAAATAAAAAATTTTTTGAGTGTAGTTTTCTCCCTTAGTTTTATGTTTTAAAGATTAACATCATTGTTGAGGAATGTATGACACGTTTTTTTTTAAATTTTTTTTTAATTTAGTTTAAAATATGCACTTTCAAATAATTTTTATCGCGTGATGGAAGTTGTATCGATGTGCGCGCTGGTGGGCGCTGTATATAAAAAACAAGGTTTTTACGTAGTTTTATTTTTTTTTTTGCGGGAATAGCTCCATGTAGGAAAATTTTGAACAAAACAATTTTGACTTAAGATTTTACGTAAATTTCGAATAAATTTTTTGATTTTCAAAAATTATCAATTTAAAAAACATTTGCCGCCATTTTGAAGTTTTATAATTTGACACTGAATTTGGATTTAGTGACCATGATTTTCTTATAATACATTCTTTGAACTTTACTTTTCATTTGCAGCTCAAGATATATCGCGAAAACTGGTTTTGGAGGTAGGTTTTAACTTTCAGGGCGCGCTCACAATGATACAACTTCCATCACAAGATGAAAATTATTTGAAATTGCATATTTTAAACTAAATATAAAAAAAATTAAAAAAAAAAATGTTTCATACATTCACGTGGAATGCCTTCATACTTTCTAACTCAACTTTAGAGGCCGGGGGCACGGGTTAAAACTTATGGAATGGTCTCAAATTTTGCACAACTTATGTTTAGGAACATTAGAACCGATTTAGGGGGTACCGTAAAAAATGATCGGTTTTTAAGGGCCACTACTAGTGTGTGTGTCAAAAGAATGATTTTTATTGCTTTTTTAGAAAATAATAAAATTATTTATTTGGATGAAATGAAATGTAATGATCAAGATATTATTATTGTTGAGAATTTTATTGCATTTTAAGTTTCTCAAAAATATATTGTCAAATTTATCAAAAAATGATTTCATTTACTTTTTAGACAATTTTTTGGAAAAAAAATTTAGCTGTTTGTATGACGTAAATGTGACATGGAAATTTTTGAATTTGTTATAGTTTTTGAAACATTTTTGGAATTCTGAAAAAAGTTTCAATTTTTGATATTGTTATAATTTTTTGAAAAAGAATTTTTGAAAAAAGTTTAATTTTTGATTTTATAATAATTTTTGGAATATTTTTAGAATTTTGAAAAAAAATATGAATTTTTGATTTTGTAATATTTTCTCGAAATGCTAAATGGAGAGGTTTTGGAGTAGTTTGCTGGTTGTATCATCTTTTCACTAAATTATGTTAATATATGATCTTTTATCTGTTTACCGGCCACGCATTGATGTTTCGTGTTAGTTTTGTAATAAATTTCAAAACAGAGGTAAAAAAATACATGTATTTTCACAAAGAGTTATGTTTGATATAAATCGTGTCCTCATGTCCTCTTAAAAGTTTTATGCCGAAAACTATATCAAAATCCTTGACCAAAACCGAAGTCTTGATATCTTAGAGCTTGAGATTTTAGGCCTTCTATATTTTCTGAAATAAATGTTTGGCTGAAGGCGACAGATAAAGACGTTAAACTTGTCAATGGGTTCTCACAATAATTGCTGGACATGGAAACGTAATAATATCGGTTGATCGAACTTTAAAAAAAAAAAATTGCAGTCCCTTATAACCCCGGCCAACTAGTTGTGCAAGAGAACAATTAGTTAAACTATTATTGTCCAATATTCTACTCAGTTATAAGAATCACGATTTGCTGAGCAATTGATCTTTTCTTCCGACCAAGGAAAACGACTTCGATAAGCTTAATAATATTATTCAGTCTAACATTTAAAGCGAAACAGTACTATTGAAGTTCGTTTACACTGTTGTGAGATAAAATGAGAGCGGCTAGTTGTCTAGCAATCTTGACAGGGTCTTTCAAAGATACGTAGGGAAAATTTTCTCTTATTTGAACATTTTAGAACGCATGTTGTTGGGAGATATAGGTTTGACTAAACCATGAAAGATTTTTTTTTGTGGATAATAAAGCAAAAACAAAATTAAATCAAACAACCTCTCCTCACAGTTATTTCGACTCATTTCCATGTCCAACACATTGTATCAAATATTCTGAATAATTTTATTCTTAGGCCCAATTGTCTACAGAGTAAAACTGTAAGCAAACTCGTGATAGGTGATAGCCTAATCGAGAACCTTATTTAAAACGTTCATAAAAAGTTGACATAAACAATGAACACAGATGTATACCAATAGCGATATTACACAAAGCGATAAGTTTTAGAATTTTGAAATAGAAATATTGTAAGGTTTAATTACGTTGTTTTTATATACTAAATATTTATGCAACATAAATCTGTAAGACAATATTCCAGGTAAATAACTAACTATCTAACTGATTGTTGTTGAGACTAGAAATCAGTTAAAATTTAGTGAGTTGAAAGATAAGGAACTGGACGGGACTGTCATAAATCATAATCTTTAAGCCGCCATTACGGTGTTCCTTGAACTTTGTAGGTCCATTAACTTTGATTAAAACAAAGACCAACATATATCAGAGAATGCTATTTTTTTTATAAATCATTCCTACATCTCATCCAACCCATCACCACAGATAACCATCAAAACCTCACTTAAACATAATAAGATCAAACTCATTTCCTATAATCCTTATAATTATTAATTTCTTTATATCAATTTGTCATTAATACTTTAAAACAAAACACTTTGATGAGTCAATACAATTATAATCGTAAATCCATCGCTTTCCTCTTTTAAAAAAAAATTAATTAAAAAAAATTAAATTATTTTTATGTACATAAAAAATTCAATTTCAATTAATATACAATAAATGACATTCCAATGATTCAGTTAAAAAAATGTTATAAACACAAAAAAAAATCAACTTGTTTCATTTTTCTTATAATATTATTTTCTGTCGTTTGTAGAAAAATGTCTTCAAACTAGTTCAAATTTTTTTTTTTAATGCTTGACGTTTAGTAAAAATATTATTTCAATCAAGGAATCTGATAAGCAAAACTCTTTTGAATTGAACAGATCAATATATTTTCTTAAAATTTTCTTATATCGTTCATAAAGAAATAATTTTCTCATAAATCTTATTTCATATTTTTTAATGACTTCATTAATGAAAATGTGTTATGGTTTGTGTAGTTTTTTTTTTTGCTTTTTATCCACATGTTTGTTTGTTGGTTTACATTTATTTCAACGAAAGATATGTAGTTTTGTTATGTTTCGTCAAATTAAATTAAATTAAAACAATAATTATTTAAACATATGTCTTTAACACGAAGCTTAAAAATGTTGAAATTATTTATTTTTTTTTTTTTGATTTAAATGATTAAAAAATGTTATGATGTGAAGGAATTATAATTTGTTATGTGTTATAATTTCACGGCTATAAATGGGTTAATTAAGATATTTTAATTTTTTTGCGTTTAATTTAAGGCATAACCGAAAAATAATTTTTCGAACCAGTTATTCTATAATAATAAACTTCAATATCTAATCTATAAATTCTCGAAAGAAAATATTCATTAGCTTAGATCTTAATCAAAAATTAATAACAGAATACAAAAGTTGATCGATTTTAAATTTAACATAAAAGATATTAGAAGTTTGAGATATTTGAACATCCGTCGATCAGAAGCAACATACATTTTTGTTAATACAATTCTTTCAATTATTTGATATTTTTTTTTTTTTGTAGCATTTTTTTTTTTGATTAACATAAGCCGCAGCAGTCGCAATTAACATATTTTAGAAATTTTTTGTTGTTTTTGTTGTGGATTAAGTTCATTAAACTAATAAACACGGACTAACTGTAATCTATGATTTATGACAAGTTCAATTAAATTTAAAAATAGAATTGTTAATAATATTTATCATATACGTTGTGTGTGTCACTTGTTTCAACCAACATAACGATAAATTTAAGATAATCCCGATTTAACTGTTTATGATATGGATGTTGGTTTAAATTTATGTTTATTTCAAAAATTAATTTTTATGTAAATTTATAAACAATTTGCATTACTTCCTACAAAATATAGTATATCAACTTTATGTTAAGTTTAAGTCAAACAAATTTACTACAGAACACAATCATTAAGGTCCACGTTAAGCTGACAGTAATTGCTTTGACTAAATTCAATAAATAACATAAATAGCAGAACAGTCATACTGTTTATTTGTTTAAATAATAGTTAGTGGATGTTCTTGTAATCAAGTTTCAAGAGATCTTACAGTTTGTCCAATATAATATTTTTCACAATGACTACATTTTATTGTATAAACACTTTATAATCTGTGACAATTTGTTGATGGCTGAGATTTTTTTTTATTCACGATGTTGTTTTATGTTCCAAAGTGTATAGTATTAAATTAAAATTTATTACACTCTATTCAAAATTTATAAATTTATAGGTGCTTTTTAGTCACTTCGCAAATGAAGAAAAAAAAAAATTGAGAGATAGAAAAGATTTTAAATTCATACGGTGAAATTTTAAAACATGTAATTTCATTCATAATTATTTTATTTTAATATCACTAATTTACCGTCTTTTAAGCACTCACGTTTTTGTTGGTTTTGACCCGACCTCAAAAAGCCAAATATATATTTTTTTTTTAAATAAGTTGTGTTGTATAGTGGGAGTTACAATAGGTGTCACAACTCAATAGGAATTACAATATGTGTTCTGATGCGTTAATGAACACAAATCTTAATTTTTTGTTTTTTTTATATTAATTTTAAAGAATTAATAACTACTAAGCAATAAGTTCTATCACATATAAAATATGCCATAGGCCAATATTTCATGATACGATAGAGAAAACAAAATTAAAATAAGTGCCAAACAGCAAATTTGTTTTGAAAGTTTTCGGGAACAAAACTAAAATGTTGATATTGCTTGATCATGTGAGGTACAATCTTCCGTAATGATTAAAGTCCACACATACAGTAGTATGTAAGTTTGTTTATTCAAGCAAGCAATAACGTGCCATCATTAATGAATTTTCCACAACCAAGATTACGGGTGCTACCATTCACTGAATAGAGTCCATCCACCAGTACCTCCAAGATACCACCTTGGCTAGTAATATCTCAATGCTAGAGTATGCAGGCTTGTCGCACTCGTAGATAAAAAAAATCAAAAAATTGAAAAACTACTTTCGTCCATCAACGCTTCAGAACGCATGTTGTTGCGGGACCTAGGTTATAAACATTTGTATGTGTTGTTGTGACACATGTCATAATTCCCACTGCTCAGCACTTTGGTGAACTACACAGCACTTTATAAATCAAACGAGAAAAAAAACTATATTAACCAATTTCAGAAAAAAATTTATAAATTATTAACTAACGCTAGCAGGACCCGACTTGTAAATAAAGTTTGTGCACAGAAACTTTGTTGACGTAGTAGTAATGATTTCAAAAAAGTGGTAATAAGAATTATTAATTGTACTTTTTAAAAATATGAATGAAAAACAATCAGCACTCTAGCTGATCAGTTCGGATATATGAAAAATTGGCAATCAAATAAGTTTTCAAGTAAGCAAAAAAAATTTAAATGACATTGTTGAATTCGTAGAGGTATATCCTCTATATATAGAGCATTATACAGAACAAAAATAGAATCACAAATGTCCACAGTGCTCATGTATTGTATTTGTTCCCGACACGAAACACACAAAAATCTATCTAAATCTCTCTCAAAATTTTATTTTTTACACCAAATAGTGTAAAAGTTTTATTTATTTAACACTATGCTCGTCGCATATTGCCACTCTGTCATAAGAAAAAAAATTCGAGAAAACTCGTTATGATAACATTCATTTTACATTGTGTCATTTTTATTGCAACTTAATTATTTTAATATGGAAAGAATTTCAAAATGTCGTTTTAATTCTATTTATTTATTCGAGTACTTGTTGGTACACTTTATTTTTTGTTTTGCTCTTTAACGGAATGGTTTTCCTAACGCGTCAGCCACATACAGTTGTCCATGTGAGAAGCACGGTTTCTCCAAATTTAGTCCACATACTTGGTGTGTCCTTGTGATTTGTTGATGGTCATTTGAAAAGCGAGTTGCACTGGAAACTAAACATTTGAATTCAAATGCCATATCTATTGGAATCATTGGAATAAGTGGCAACACTACACCTTCCGGTTCGAATATTCCATTTAAAATTGTGGCTTCACAGAACAATGTCCTTCATCCTTTTCACCGAAAACTTAAAAAAAAACATGTGCAATTTCAAAGTATTTGATATATTTAGAATTACAATGTAGGTCACAACAACACATAAAACCTTTTAAGACCTAGATTCCACACCATCACGTTTTATAGGACGTTGATGGACGCAAATTTCTATTTTTTTTTTTGGATTTTTATGTTTGTTTAAAGAATAGAAAACCAAATAACAAATCCTTTCACATAATAATATACGACATAGGGCAATATTTCATAATAAGATGGAGGAAATAAAAATAAACAAACTTTTTTTTTCGAATTTGCAGGAACAAAACTAAAATTGGGTTACTAATTATCCTAGTGCAAGAAGCATTTACCAAGATCATGTAACGCATTCTTTTCCTCAATCCAGCATATATAAAAGTTATATGGAAGTTCATGCCTTCGAGCAAGCAAAAAAGTTCAATCTTTAAAAAAATATAAAAAAATAAGAAAATTGCATCCATAAACACCTTAGAAGCATGTTCCTGTGGGACCTTGTTCTTAAAAGGTTCTTAAGTATTGTTGTGACACACATTGTAATTCATGCTACCCAACACATACATTTTATTAAAAAAAAAAGCTTGTCATCGTCCAAGAATATTCCATAACTATAAGACTAAGCGTGTGGCACGGACATATTCATAGTCCGTGCCCACATATTTGGTGTAGATACAACAGTTTGTAAGATCATGATGTGGTAAATTCCAAAATATATAATTTTGATGTATAAAAGTAATTGTTTGTCAAATTATACTTTCATTTTTCAATTTCATAAAATTATGTTCAATGTAAAAAACATTGATCAAAGCAAATTCAAGTGTATAAAACCCAATTCAAATAATTAAGGCAAAACCCCTTAAGTCAATTATAAGAGCCCTGCTTTATATACATAATATATAGCCTATGTCCATCTGGAATAATGTACCTTTCAAATAGTGAAAGATTTTTTCAAATAGGTGCAGTGGTTTTGGAGATGATCAAATACGAACAAACAAACAAACTTTCATTTTTATATATAACGATGATGCTGTTCTAAGAATTAAAGTTTTCTTGTATTCGATGGTTTTTTGTTTTAAATAAAACGTTCTGTTGGATGATTGCTGCGCCTTTCTAAGCATTGCACACTCTTGATCTTACAAATTGATTTAAAAAAATTTAAAACAATACACTAAGATCTTAAATAATTTTTTTATAAAACTAAAATGGTTTTATTTTGAATAAAATGTGTTTAGTGCCAAAAGCATTTAAACGCCTGTGAGTTGAAATGAGCCAGTGCTATAAACTATTTCAATATGAAGTTTGCACAAATAAGTCCTTCCTTCTGATTTCTGTTTGCACTCGGGTCGATATTTATATAAACAACGTAATAAGTAACAGTACGATGTAAGGCCAGATGTTGAACCTGACAGTTTCACTAAAAGCTTTTCTAACCTTTACTCCCAGAGTTCTTGAAAAAGACAACTTTATTTTTGGTTCATACAAACATTTGGAGCCGATTGTATAAACAACGATGGATAGAAAAAATCCGAGGATAAAGTTATATCTCCATCCGAGAATTTTATTTTTCGTCGATTGTATGAACACATAGAATTTTTTGTTATTTTTGTTATTATTGCATTTTTATAGCAGATGAAAAACATGATCTACGCAAGTGAAAAAGTCGAGATTTGAACTTGACCATTTTTGATTTTTCTGAAACTTGGTATATAAGTAGTATAGACAGAATAAAAATACAACTTATTTTAGCTTTAGCATAGTTGGCACCCCAACATGCATGAAAAATGAAAATTCTGCCAATCCGATGTAACTTTGAAATTGAATTGCTCAAGAACGGCTATACCCATTTCATCAAACTTTTTTTTGTTTAATAGATTATTAATTAGTTATTTGAAAAAAAATTTATTAATTGCTTTTGTAATTAATTTTTAAATCAAAATATTAAAAAAACTGTTTTAAAGATGGCGCTAGGGTTGAAGTTTAACTGAGGATATACAAATAAAAAATAATTAAAGAAATCCGGGTAATACAAATTCCTAATATGAATTAAAATAAACGACTAACTAATTATCTATCAAACAAAAAAAGTTTGCCGAAATCGGTATAGCCGTTTTTGAGCAATTTAATTTCAAAGTTACATCGGGTTGGCAGAATTTTCATTTTTCATGCATGTTGGGGTGCCCCCTATGCTCAAACTATGCACTTTAAAAAAATTGAAAAATAAGTTGTATTTTTTATTTTGTCCATGCTACTTATATGCCAAATTTCAGGAAAATCAAATATGGTCAAGTTTTCAAAACTCGGTCTAGAACAGTGTTTCTCAACTAATTTCACGCTATGGACCAATAATTTTTTTAAGATTCTATAGCGGACCTCGCAAAATATTTCATGTTAGATGGGAGAAAGTGCAGGTTATATCTTGCTCACACTTATATACATACAGTCAAACTTCCATAAATCGAACTTCTATTAATCGAATTTCTCTATAAATCGTATTAATATTTCGAATTAAAATTTTGAATTTCTTTATAAATCGTTTCTATATTTCGAAATTTCCCTAAATCGAACTAAAATTGATGGCTTTTGGTGGTTCGAATTATGGAAGTTTCACTGTAATATAATTTAAAACAACAGGGATAAACAAAATAAAGTTTAAAAAAAGCAAAACAAAGAAGAACGAAATTTAAGTTTAAAACGCATTTTATATCACGAATTTACTCCGATCTTTCAGAAATAATAAGATAAAAAATATAATGCCCAAATACAGGAGCAAAGTAAAACAATATCGTTCTTACTCCGGATTCAAAATAAAAGTAATTTATTAGTTAAGTGTTTAATGCTAGATTCAATTTTTCGAGCAAAAGTTTACAATACAAAAGAGATACAAGAGAGCACTACAAATTTGTAAGAGAATAAAATTCATTAAACACGAAGTCAATACAACGTTTTATGCTTCCGACAAAATTTAAATTAAATTATTTTAAAATTTATTGTAAAACAAGTAAAATAAATAAAAAAACAATGAATTTTATCAAAAACAATAAATAAATAATTAAATATATTTTATTCAATTTTGATGCCTATTTATTTGTTTGGGATTTTGAAAATGAAATGACCTACAATGAAAAACATCAAAGTTCTAACTACTAACACTTAATGAGAATTTAGAAACCAAAATGCAATCATAAAAAGTACTAGTTATTTTTTCAAATGAACTTTAATCATAGTAGCCTTTGTCTTTTTCAATATTCGAGAGATGAACATGCGCATCAGTTTGAATTGTTGGTTTTTTATAAAATCAAAGCAAAAATAGATTTGCAGATTTTTGCCGATTTTTTATAAAATGCAATTAAATTATAAAATATAATCAAAAAAATTTATTTCAGAGTACAAGACAATAAAATAAATTTTTTCATCTTTCCGACCACCATAAATGTAGGTTTACTTTTGTTTTTTTAGAACAATAATTGTGTGCGTTATTAGAGATGTTACAGATGTTAATTTTATTCTGTTGCGTGAATAATGCGGAACAAAATAATACAATTGATTTGATGTTATTGAGCTCTGAAATAAATTTTTGGATTGTACTTTATAAATAATTTGATTGTATTTTATAAAAAAATGAACAAACACATTTTGGTTTTGATTGTATAAAAAACAATACATTCAAACTAGTGCGCATGTCCCTCTCTCGAATATTGAAAAAAGCCAAATGCTAATACGATTAAATTTAACTGAATTTCCATTATGAAAAATTAGTTTTTATTATGGTTAGTTTTTGGTTTCTCAATTTTCATTAGTATTAAATTTGATCTCTTTTATTGTGGGCTATTTTATTTTCAAAATACCAAACAATTAAATAAGCATCGAAATTGTATAAAGTTTATTTAATTGTTTGGAATTAATGGTACAAAAAAAATAAAATTCATTGTTTTTTTGTTCAGGTTTCTAGTTTTACCAACGAATTTTAAAATAATTTAATTTGAATTAAAACATGTTACTCTGTCGGATGAATAAAACGTTCGTGTCAAATGAATTTTATTCTCTCGCAAATTTGCAAATATGTAAACTTTTGCTCAAAAAATAAAATATATCATTAAACACTGACCCAATAAAATTGTGTTCCACACCAATCACGCAACATACTAAGATTAACAACAATAGTGTGCGGTATTGTTGTTAATCTTAGTTATGGTTGTAAGAAAAAACAAAAATAAACATATACCTACATATTTGTAGTTACCGGAAGGATACGTTTCTTTTCAAGTACTCGAACATTTAATTTTTGCTTTAAATTTGATGCATTCCTTTGTAATAAAAATAAAAATAAGCTATATTTTTCTGAATGGAAATAATTCCCTGTAATAAAATCAAAACGAATAAAGAAAATTGATATAGTTCATCGATCATCGACAGGTAATATTTTTTAACTGTTACAAAATATTACATCTCGATTATCTGCATCAAATTGAAACCCGTAGTAGTTAAATAAAAATTAAAAACTATATCAATTTTGTTTATTCTTTTTTATTTTTGTTAAAGTGAATTATTTTTGGTGTTGGTGTAACTATAAAGAAATCATATATGAAAAAGTACTAATTTTCTTTTTCTGCATATGGAATAAAACAAAATCATAAAATCGACAAGAAAGAAGTGAAATAAAAAAAATAAAAATGTTACTCTTACGAGTAAGAACGATATTAAAAATATATATGTGCTATTGCTGTTTTTTCGTGAGTGAAAATTCGTTCACGTAAATATATAATGTTTTCGTCTGGCGGAGGAAACGCAATTTTTTCTCCGATATTAAAAATATAAACTATATTTATTATACATTATTAAATTAGAAATTAGTGTTGAGTGGTCTAGTGGTAGCACGCTGGACTTTGAACTTGGAAGAACCGGGTTCGACTCCCATCTAGAATCAAAGCGTTTTTAAGCAAAAAATTAACAACCATCAGCACACCGGTTTTCCAATTAACCGATAGTCAACTTGATCATAAAATTGAGTGAATTTATGATATTAATACAGGTGAAGGGGACACTTGTTGACAACCTAAGTTCCTAAAATATTACATTCAAAATTCAAAACTCATGTTCTATTTTTTCATGGTTGCATTTTCACAATGGATAAAGTCTGTATGAAAATAGAACTTTTTTATGCTATCCTAGAAATTTGTGAAATAGTATTCACATTTGAGAAGTGAAAAAGAGCTCGAATAAAATAAAATTGTAACTACTGTAATAAATATGTATAAAGAAATTCGCGGACAACTTCAATTTTTCATCGGACCACTTCAATTTTTCTGCGATCCACTAATAGTTCGCGGACCAACGGTTGAGAAACACTGGTCTACACGTTTTTCTTCAGCAGTATTTTTATAAGGGTCTTTTTCTTTTAGTTTTTTTATTAAATAAATTTAATTATAAATTAAAATAAATTATTTGAAACCTGAAATTAATTAGATTAAAATTATTTTAAAAATACTTTTTATTTTATTATTAAATTATATCAACAAACATATGTTAGAAACGCACAAATTTAAAAAATAATCACAAACTCAAAACAAAATTATCTTGCTATGCGCATGTCAAGAAAAAAAAACCAAATTGTTCTATACACGAAAAACAGCAGATAAAACAGAGGATAGATCAAAATCCTCAGATACATTGTCCGAGAATATATCTTCTATTCGCGTTCATACAGTCGGCCCTTAGTAGAAACTAAGTTCCAATCGATGATTAATTTTTTCCATTGGCGTTATGAAATGTTGTATATCGTTGGAATTCATTGTGAAAATTAATATCACTACAAAAATACAATAGATCGCTTTTTTTTATAAATTATATTTTTTTTTAAAAAGTAATTTAAACCAAAGTTTTAATAATACGCAAAAAACCAATGATATAATTGTTTATCACTGTCATCTGAACCTATTGAATCATATTTTCTTACATTAAAAACATGAATATAATTTCCTAAAAAATATGTCTTTCGAAAGACATTTTTTTTATTATATTCAAAATAAATGTTTATATTTTTTTTATGTTTGATGTTAATGATGAGGAAAAAGACGTGACTAAAATGGAGTCTTTGAAAGAACAAAGAATTATGTACATATACGTAAAGTAAAAAAAATATAATTTTTTTTATGTATTCTAACATAAATTGTTTCTTTTATTCATTGAAAGTGAAATGTTACGAATCCTTTTATTAGTTTTTTGTTTGTTATAGAATTCATAGAATTTATGTATTTTATAACGTAATTCAATGAACTAAATCTAAATAGATTCTCGGTACACACCTAAAAGCTCGGTTAAAAAAACAATTTATATAACTTATTTCTTCATATATCTATAAATCTTGAAATAATCAAATTAAATCAAATGTAACTAAATCATTATAACTCATTTTGACATTTTTGTTTTAATATTCGATTTAATAAGAGAATAAAATTATAATAATCCGGATTAGAATATAGCCAAGAAATAATAAGATAAAAAATTAATAATATTAAAAATGTTAGGTTGAGAACTTTTGAAATGAAAGAAATTCATTTAATTTAACAAGAAAACGATTTTTGTTTTATTGTAGCGTTAAAGTAAAAATGTTCAATTATTACATGCATCATCATCAAATCAATAGTTTTACATGTTTTTCTATCTTATGGTATATATACGAGCTTAGATCAGAGAACATATAAATAAAACAAAATATGCATTTCACTATGATTTATTTCTTTCATGACTAGATCATTGATATTTAATGACAAGGAAAATGATATATGTATATATATATAAATAAATTTAATATTTTTTAAATTTGAGCATAAGAAGTTAAATAAAAGTTTGATTTATTTGAATTAAATAGCGCTTTTTGAAAAGACTTATAATAACTAATTAGGTAAAAATTTCAACAGGTAATTATGTACTTAATATTTTTTTAATGAGGTGATTACTCTAAATAATGGCATCTTGATTTCATTATTAAAAAAAGGAAATAAATGGAAACATTTAGATTATTATATTTTGTTATCAGCACCAGTTTTGATTTGTTGCAAAATTGCATTTATTGTATTTGATTAACATATTATTATAAATTAAAATAAATAAGCCAATACGATAAATTAAAGAGATATAAGATACTATGATATAGCAATTCAAATTTTTTATCCTTAGAAAATCGTGGTTAACTGTTTTGAGGCGCAAATACGAATGGTACTAATAGATTTATTTTTATTTCCCAAGAAATATTTTTTTGTCTATTCTTAAGGTTGAACTTCCAAAACAAAAAAAATTGCCATAATATTGCTTATATCGAGAAATTCAACCTTAGCTCATTGCCTAAAGTAAAGATGGTTAATTTGCAGACACCCATTACAAAATAGTTGAATGCCAAAAAGGAGACAATTACAAGAAAACAAATTTTTTATTTCAAATATTTATTCATCTGATATAATTACATATTTATTTTACTTTTCAAATTTAGGAATGTTTAGAAACTTAGGAGAACTTAAATCAACCTGAAGGAGAAATGAAATTTTTTAATCGATTATTATGTATAGTTTTGATCGTTTTTCCAACTTGAATTGCGCTATTAATTTCAGAGATTATTTCTTTCATCTCATAAGGTTCCAGTCATAATGTAGACATTTTGCTCTTTCTAGCTTCATTTTTAAAAATTTATCCCCAACATTAAACAATTTTGGATTTGTATTTTTATGACAAAAGATTTTCAATTGAATCTTAGAATCTAAAAGGTTTTGTCTTGCTGTCTGGTAGGAAATTTGAAATATAAATCGTTTAAATAATCGTCATAACTGTATACGAGATCAACCTCGTGAATAAAGGAATTATGAATTACCGGTTTGTATTCAAATACAAGTTTGTAAGGCATTTAATTTGTAGGGCTATACGGTGTCATGTTATATGGAAACATTGCATACGGTAGCCCAGGATGCAATGCAGTATAATTAAAATTTTTTAGTATTTGAAAAGTTTATAAATACAGGTTTTGCAGTCCAAATATAACATTTTGCAAATCAAGTTCAACATTTTACAATTCAAATTCAATTTTTACATTTCAAATTCAACTTTTTGCTAATCAAATTCAACATTTTGCAAATCAAATTCAATTTTTTGCAAATCAAATTGAAGAGTAAAAAAATGAATTTGATTTGCAAAATATTGAATTTGATTTGCAAAAAGATGAATTTGATTTGAAAAAAGTTGAATATGATTTACAAAAGTTGAATTTGATTTGCAAAATGTTGAATTTGGACTGCAAAACCTGTAGTTTTAAATACACTGCTTATAAAATTGGACCCTTGGTCGATTAGACTTGAAAAGGAGTTCGAAAATAACAAATAAACTTTTCAACAAAGTCTATAGCGACCGTGTCCGTTTCTTGATTAAATCATCTTGAATTGCTTCTCGCACGGGAAAAATCTTATGAAAAATAAAATTCAGTATTTCATATTCAAAGGAAAATTATAATGATAAATAAAAATAAAAATAAATTGAAAAGAATAAAATATAAATAAAATAAAGAAAAAAAAACTTAACTTAAATGTAAGTTGATTGCAGAAGGAGATAAGCTATTATCCATATCTTTGTTTACTATCTATGTATCAGCACTCTTCACCCACTGATTAAACTAATCCTTTTATTCAAATGACTCCATTTGTGAAAATGTGCAACAGTTTCACGACCAATGCTTGTTATAATATCACGAACCACGACTGACGATATATCTGGCTCTGGTTTACTAAACTCTTTTCTCATAGCTCACATCAACTCGGTATAGCCTTGTTTCACAGCAGTTGATCATGCAACTACTTTATGACCCATAACCTTTTAATTCATAAATAAGTGCCAAATGTTCTCTTGTTAAATCAATACACACACAATAGAAATTCAGCCGTGTACAAAAAAATTAAGCCGACATAGCAAAAATTTTAAATAAGCTGCCTCATACTATTATATTAAAACATTGAATCTTTCATAATTTTAGCACTTATTAGCATTGCGAAAATATTTCAGTTAAAACAACACAAAACGGATCACTCTGTTGATGATTTCAACATCAACGCACCTGTGCAGAATTAATTTACTTTATTTTGGTTTTAATTTAAACAAGATATGTCTGTTTCTACCGACGTTGAAGAAAGAAATAAAAAACAATTTGCCACATATTGAAATATATTAATAAGTTGATTGTTTTGATATTAACTTAGAGTTCTTTGCAAACGAACAAAGAAATCTAAAAAATTCTTAGGCTGATTTTTGTATATAAAGTTGATTTTCTTGGGTTATAGCCTAATTGTTTTGAAGTGGAAATAAAGGGTGACGTAATAAACTAAAGTATGAATTTAATTATACAGTGGACCATTGTATACAGTCAAATATTATTTATGAAGCGAATTCCAAATTATTTGATAATAAAAAATGAATGCATGATTAGTGTGAGGGCTGTCTGTTTTATATTTTAAAAGGAAATGTCTTCAGATGTCTCGAAGGAATAGATTTTCTTGGACGTCACTAATAAAAGTGTTGTTTTGGCAGCCTGAACCCCGGCAACCAGTAATGCAACAATGGCCGAGTACTAGTAACCATGACTGGGTAGGTAAAGTGTTTTTGATATTTTCTACAAACTTTTGATTGGCTAATTCATGGTTTCAGTAAAGGCCTAATAACAAAAGCCAAGTACTTTTTACCGTTTATGCGACAGTGCTTCACCATTAAAGGTTACTATACATTGGATCTTTTCTGCAAACATAGATCGGCTGATGAGTATTGGCGCAATAACAATAGCCAAGTGATTACTCTTAATAATAAAATCTTGATTTCATTATTAAAAAAAGGAAATAAATGGAAACATTTAGATTATTATATTTTGTTATCAGCACCACTTTTGATTTGTTGCAAAATTGCATTTAAGGTAAACGTCCATAATGTGGATCGTTGTACCAATTGTGGATCGTCTAACAGAAATTTGTTCAAAATAAAAAAAATGATGGGTGTTCAAATGTTTAGATTATCAAGAAATATAAATTCAAGTCCAATATTGCCTGTGTCAGATTTTGAGCGGGATAAAATACTTACAAACATTTGTTTTATCACTTAGATATTCACTGCGTCGGCAGTACAAAATACAAAACAGTCAAATTGACATTTTGTTAATTTTTTCTTAAGGAACGTGCCTTACTAAAATAAGCTTTTAAGACTGTGTAATTAAACTAAGTGTTTTTTTATTTTTACGGCTAAGTAGGTATATATATACACAATTTATCCTAAAAAATCATTTTTTTCAAAAAAAAATAATTAAGGTATAATTTGAGTAGGTTCACATTATGTGCATCGTATTTTCGATCTTGCCCAATTGTGGATCGGTGCGATCCAATTTAAGTTCAAATCCTCGCAATTTTTTATTCGAATTTGCTATTACAAAAAAATCAGTAAAATTAAACATTTAATTACAGTTAATACCAGACTAGACGTATTTTCAACCTGAGCGAATTCGGATCTAGGTTTTTCTAAATATATTTCTTATTTTTTGAAAATGAATTTGTTGAAACGCTTAACTGAATTCACTGTTCGATAGGCATGTTTTTTGATAAAATTCGCATCAAACTAAACAAAAAAGTGTAGGTTCAACTAAGGCCAGCTTGTTTCTGATGGTATTTGTAATTAAAAATAATTGATATGCCAGGTTTTTTAACTAAGCTTTAGAAAGAACTCAATGTTTAAAAATCGCATCGATGTCTCTAATGTGGATCGCGCGATCCGAATTAGGAACTCGTATGAAATTTTTTTGTACCGAATGAAGATCTTGGTTAAAATTAATTTTTTGTATTTTGTTGATGACAGGAAAAATGCGTTCTAGACGTTGTAAAGAATGGAATGACCGTTCATACAGTCAGTAAAGCAGAACCACATTATATAACCACCTAAAAAATCTAAACGCTGATAAAAAGAAGGTGCAACAAGTATTTTTTCAAAGCTGCGAGATTAGATAGAGTTACTCGTTACCTAGAATAACCATATGCCCAAATAATGTTGCATTCAAGTCTCACTTGCATAAGAATTTCTCATTCCATTCAAGTTTCACTTGCATAAGAATTTCTCTTAATAGGTCGCTCCGCGGTACAAAATTTAAAAAAAAAAAATCTAAAAGGAAAATGAGGAAAATGAAAGGAAAATGAAACAAAAAAATTATCAGCAAATTTTACCTTCGTAGCCAAATAAACATCGTCGGGTGCGTCCTTCCGTAGATTTCGTCAATGGTGAAGATTCTTGATTTCTTCGCAAAATAATTGTCATTTTTACGCTTCAATAGAACTCGAAAATTGTTGAATTTTGAGATATTGATGTTGTCCTCCACGTTCAACGTGGATTTTAACATTGAGTAAATGCTCCATGTAGTTGACGATTGGAATTGTTTCATCTCGGTATCACTTTAATTTTTTTCACAGCACCATTGTTTGAACGCTCGATACGTTTTTTCGTATTCTTTCTGCTGCTCCTTCCAAATCGGAATCCTCCCCTGAGCTCATTTTTTGCAGTTTTTCAATCAAATACACGCGAAATAAAAACACGTTTGTAGTGTATATAACCCAAATTGCATATTATCAAGGCATTGTTGAGCGATCAATACTTCGCGTAGTTTTTTTGTAGTGAGTTTTTGTAATTTTTTTATTTTTTGTCTATTGTGGTACTTAAGTGCAGAAAACGTTGTGTGCAACTCGTTTTGAAATTAATTATTTTCAGCACACGTCCTAATTTTCAACACTCGCTGAGTGCTGAAAAAATCTTCATTTAAAAATTTGTAGCACAAACTACTATTTTGTAGTTGCAAACACTTAACCGCATAAATGACAGCAAATTCAAATCTTGCGTGTATTTCAGGATATCCTTTAAAAAAATGAACAATTTTTTCCCATAAAATTATTTGTTTTTGTGCAACAAATAGAGAATCTCAATGAGATCCACATTTAGGACAGCAAACGATCCGCTTTAGGGAATACAATTTTTTAAGACGACCCACATTAAGGACATTGCAATTAAATAATGTTTTGCTAAATTCTAAATAATTCGCATATAAATTACGAGTTATTTTTAACTAAATTCAGAAAATATTATACAAACTTAGTAATGGGAAGCAAATTTGTATTTTTATAAATACACATTTTACTGTAGGAACTTTCAAAACCTTAAGACGAAAAAAACGATCCGCAATTTGAACATTTACCTTATTGTATTTGATTTACATATTATTATAAATTAAAATAAATAAGCCAATACGATAAATTAAAGAGATATTAGTTACTATGATAAATTTTTTATCCTTAGAAAATCGTGGTTAACTGTTTTGAGGTGCAAATACGAATGGTACTAATAGATTTATTTTTATTTCCCAAGAAATATTTTTTTGTCTGCTCTTAAGGTTGGACTTCCAAAACAAAAAACTTTCCTACTATATTGCTTATATCAAGGAGTTCAACCTTAGCTTATTGCGTAAAGAAAGCTGGTTAGATTGCAGACACCCATTACAAAATAGTTGAATGCCCAAAAGAAGACAATTACAAGAAAAAAATTTTTTTATTTCAAATATTTATTCATCTGATATAATTACATATTTATTTTTCTTTTCAGTATTATATTCTTACTTGTAAATAAACACACGTTCTTGACTATGAACATAGAATAGAATGAATGTACTTCAATTAGTGTTACCATAAGTACAAAATCAAATGGATTCTATATAATGCAATTACATGGACATCACAGTTTCCCCCTTTTAATTTAATTCAATTACAATTATCATTTATCAAAATTAATCCAAAAGTTAAATGCAAAAGTATAATGAACTGTATTAATAAAATGACTTAAGGTCTTTCCCCCTTTCTTTTTTTTTTTTTTTTTTTTTTTTTTTTACTTTACACTTGTTCAAATTTTTTATTGTACGTCAAAATTTTCTTAGGCTTTACCGTTCGTTTTGACATTCGTTGTTCCGGAATCGACGCAGTCTCTGTAACGATTGCAGTTTCCCCTTCTCCTGAGCGGGAATGTATTGGTTGGATATCTTCAGATGGTCCTGATTCATTTAGTTGTACGTCGATGTTATTTGGTATTTGATAAGTACTGGTTTCATCTGGTATGATCTCATGATTTTTGCTAATATCGTGGTCGTACGGAATTACCTCATTCTTCGGTAGTTGTATTTTGCATCCCAATCGATGCATTTGGTCAATATGTCGTTTCCAAACACGGCCATCATCCATGTGAACCATGTAGTGTAAGTGACCCAGCACTTGGATTACTGTACCAAATAAATACTTCTCATCCTCGCTGTAATTTCGTACCGAAACGCGATCGTCGATGTTGAACGATCTTACTTTAATTTCAGAGTTTTTGTTTTGAATTATATGCTGTTGTTGTTTCGGCATCATAATGTCTAAACGTGACCGAATTTGACGGTTGAACATTCGAAATGATGATGATTCACCCGTAGATGCATGCGGTGTACGTCGATAGTTCAACAATATTTTCGCTAATTCTTTGTTGATATCGGATCGGTTGCACTTAATGGTCTTTAGTTTATTCTTGAATGTTTGGACGTTCCTTTCTGCCTGACCATTCGTCGCAGGATGGTATGGTGCGCTGAATTTGTGTCGTATTCCATTCAAGGACATGAATTGTTCGAATTCATTCGATGTAAATTGCGGTCCGTTGTCACTAACCAACACTTCTGGTATTCCGAATCTTGAAAAAATGTCCCGACATCGTTCAATCGTTATCGTTGTTGTAATATTCGGAATAACTTGAACTTCGGGCCATTTGGTGTAAGCGTCGATTAGGATGAAAAAATAATTTCCCATGAATGGGCCCGCGAAATCGACGTGTACTCGCTGGAATGGATAACTAGGCGGTTCCCAAATATGTGTTGTAACTTTACTCGGATTCGGTTTTGTCATTTGACACTGAAGACAATTTTTCGCCAAATTTTCGATGTTTGCATCTAGCCCTGGCCACCAGCAATGACTTCTTGCTAGCGCTTTCATACGTACAATTCCAAAGTGTGTAATATGTAGTTCTTCCAAAACTTGTTTTCGCAATTCTTTTGGAACGTAGACACGCAACCCTCGAAACAGACAATCATTTTGCAGTGTAAATTCCATTTGATCGATATTAAAACGTTTGTCTGATTGTACAATCTTTCCAGATTTCAATCCAGAAATCAATTCTTTTACCGATTCGTCTTTGGCAGTTGCATCTTTGAGCATCGATTTCGATTATTTCAATTTCTTCAATTTTCTTATGCATATCCGGAATCGGTAATCTTGATAATGCATCGGCGTTGGTTGCAAAAAAATTGCATAATGTTGCATTCATGTCGCAGTCAACGTAGGCAATTCTTTTCTTGGTGAAAGTATCTGTGTAAGTGGTTCGTTGTCCGTAATCAAAATAAATCTTCGAGCATAGACGTACTGGTAAAACTTGCGTATGCCAAAGATGATCGCGTATGCCTCCCGGTCGATTTGTGTATATCTTTGTTGAACTGGCGATAATGTTTCTGACGCAAATTGTATCGGTCCTTCCGTGCCGTCAGGGTAGATGTGACTCAGTACTGCACCAACACCAACTGGACTTGCATCGGTAGCCAGCACTAAAGGCAATGTAGGATCGTAATGTGCCAGATGTATTTGTTTTTGTATTTGACGCTTAACATCTTGAAATGATTTTTTACATTCATCATCCCACACAAATTTTACCTTATCCTTTAGTAAATTATTCAACGGATAAAGCGTTGTGCTGAGATTTTCGAAGAATCTTCCGTAGTAGTTTACCAGTCCAGTGAAAGCACGAATTTCATCTTTGGATGTAGGCTCTGGCATTTTCATTATTGCTTCAATTTTCGACTGCATTTTGTGTATACCATTTCGATCTATCTTGTAGCCGCAGTATTCAATTTCCGTAGACATGAACTCACATTTTTTCGAAATTTACTCGCATGTTATATTTAATCAGACGTGATAAAACTTCTTCAAGTCTCTGTATATGTACTTCATCGTTTGGTGCTGTAATTTTAATGTCGTCAAGAAATACCGCAACACCATCGATATCTTTTAAAATTTGTTCAATTTCTCGTTGCCATTTTGCCGGTCCCAATGCAATTCCATACATCATTCGTGTAGGTTGGTAAAGGCCACGATGAGTACTCAATGTGAGAATTTCTTGATCATTCGGATGTACTTCCATCTGTAAATAAGCCTTACTGAGATCGATTTTCGTAAATTTGTCACCACCAGCCATTGATGCAAACAGTTCGTCAATTGTGGGAAGTGGATATTCCTCGATCAGAATTCTCGGATTCACAGTAATTTTGTAATCCCCACACAATCGAACTTTATCACCTTGCTTTTTGACCGGAACAATGGGTGTAGCCCATTTGGATGAATTCACTTTTTTGATGATACCATTAATTTCCAAATCATCTAGTTCTCGTTCAACTGCAGCACGTAATGCAAAAGGCAATTTTCTCGCTTTAACAAAAACTGGTTGTACGTCGTCACGTAACAGAATACGAGCCTGAACATCTTTGATTTTTCCCATTGACTTTTCGAAAACGGATGAATATTTATTTTTCAATTGTTCTAATTTGATTGGAGTTTGCTTCGCTTGAACTGAAGAAACAAGCTGTACATTTTCTGACGCATTCAGAATTTGATTCCAATCCAATTTCAAATTTCGCAACCATTTACGTCCCAGTAACGGTTTGCGATTCGATTCGACCACGTACATTTTCAATATTTGACAATCAATACCAGAATCAACACTGACCGTAAAATACCCGAGTACTTTGATTTCGCCTCCACAATAGCTAACCAATTTTGCTTTCGTAGCAAGCAATTTTTCGTTCCGAAAATGTTTCTTCTTGTCATCATGATTGATTATCGTTACAGGAGAACCGCTATCGATTTCGAAACCTAAAACGAAATTGTTAACATTTAGATTAATGAAAATTTTTGAATGATCATTTGAATTTAAAAAACTCTCAGAAATGTTTAAGACTTCTTCAATGTCCTCAATAGATGTTTCGGCTTCATCGATGAAATTTGTAGAGCGGTCGTCTTTCCTCGCTTTGAAACACACAGATCGAATATGCCCCTTGACATTACAAAATGAACACACCGAACTTATATGAGAACACTTATTTGCCCGATGATCCGTTTTCCCGCAACGAAAACAGGAACCTTTTTGTTCGTACTGGTTCTTTTTCCTTCTGGCTCCATCTTTGAACTAGTTTTCTTTACATTTCGCTGATGAATGTAATTTACCGGTTGATTCAACCCTTTCGTCTGTTGAATTTCAGCTCCGCCTTTTGCAGAGAGCTCCATCGCCTTTGCTGTAGCAAGCGCATTTTCCAATTTCAATTCTGTCGTTTCCAGCAGCCGATTCTGTATTCTACCACTTTGTAGACCAAACACAAATTGATTTCGCAACGCTGTATTTAAGTATGTTCCGAATTTACAATTAATTGCTAGTTTTTGAAGTGAAATCAAAAACTCTTCAACGGATTCGTCATCAGCTTGCTTTCGAAGATGGAATCGATAGTTTTCCAATATCTCTAATGGTTCAGGATCGTACACTTTTTTCAAAATTTCGATTATTTCATCGTATGTTTTTGCTGTTGGTTTTGCTGGAGCTAGTTTGTCCGCCAGAACATCATATGCTTCTTGCCCCATGTAGTTTTTTTTCTTTTTCCGTTGCAACAATTAGCATTGCTCCTTCAAAACGTTCCACCCATCGTGTAAACGTCGTTTTGGATTTGTCGAATTTTTCAAAGATAGAATAATCCGCCATCGTAGTGTATTTGATTAAACGCAAAAGTAAACGTTTGTAAACGTTTAATTTGAAGGTTATATGTCCAATCAATTTTTTTTTTAAAACGTATAATTTTGAGGTTATGTTTTCACTCAAACTACGTATCACAAATTATTTTCAATTTTTTTTTTTTATTTTAATTCATATTTCACGTGGATTTCTACAAATTTAATTTAATTCAATATTTATTTCTTTTTTAAATCCCATTTTTCGTCGCCACTATTATATTCATACTTGTAAATGAACACACGTTCTTGACTATGAACATAGAATAGAATGAATGTACTTCAATTAGTGTTACCATAAGTACAAAATCAAATGGATTCTATATAATGCAATTACATCGACATTACATTAGGAATGTTTAGAAACTTAGGAGAACTTAAATCAACCTGAAGGAGAAATGAAATTTTTTAATCGATTATTATGTATAGTTTTGATCGTTTTTCCAACTTGAATTGCGCTATTAATTTCAGAGATTATTTCTTTCATCTCATAAGGTTCCAGTCATAATGTAGACATTTTGCTCTTTCTAGCTTCATTTTTAAAAATTTATCCCCAACATTAAACAATTTTGGATTTGTATTTTTATGACAAAAGATTTTCAATTGAATCTTAGAATCTAAAATTTTTTGTCTCGCTGTCTGGTAGGAAATTTGAAATATAAATCGTTTAAATAATCGTCATAACTGTATACGAGATCAACCTCGTGAATAAAGGAATTATGAATTACCGGTTTGTATTCAAATACAAGTTTGTAAGGCATTTAATTTGTAGGGCTATACGGTGTCATGTTATATGGAAACATTGCATACGGTAGCCCAGGATGCAATGCAGTGTAATTAAATTTTTTTAGTATTTGAAAAGTTTATAAATACAGGTTTTGCAGTCCAAATTCAACATTTTGCAATCGAATTCAACATTTTACAATTCAAATTCAATTTTTACATTTCAAATTCAACTTTTTGCAAATCAAATTCAACATTTTGCAAATCAAATTCAATTTTTTGCAAATCAAATTGAAGAGTAAGAAAATGAATTTGTTTTGAAAAAAGTTGAATTTGATTTACAAAAGTTGAATTTGATTTGCTAAATGTTGAATTTGGACTGCAAAACCTGTAGTTTTAAATACACTGCTTATAAAATTGGACCCTTGGTCGGTTAGACTTGAAAGGAGTTCGAAAATAACAAATAAACTTTTCAACAAAGTCTTTAGCGACCCTGTCCGTTTCTTGATTAAATCATCTTGAATTGCTTCTCGCAAGGGAAAAATCTTATGAAAAATAAAATTCAGTATTTCATATTCAAAGGAAAATTAAGATGACAAAAAAAAAAATAAAAGTAAATTGAAAAGAATAAAATATAAATAAAATAAAGAAAAAAAACTTAACTTAAATGTAAGTTGATTGCAGAAGGAGATAAGCTATTATCCATATCTTTGTTTACTATCTATGTATCAGCACTCTTCACCCACTGATTAAACTAATCCTTTTATTCAAATGAATCCATTTGTGGAAATGTGCAACAGTTTCACGAACAATGCTTGTTATAATATCACGTACCACGACTGGCGATATATCTGGCTCTGGTTTACTAAACTCTTTTCCATAGCTCACTTCAACTCGGTATAGCCTTGTTTCACAGCAGTTGATCATGCAACTACTTTATAACCCATAGCCTTTTAATTCATAAACAAGTTCCAAACGTTCTCTTGTTAAATCAACACACACACAATAGAAATTCAGGAGTGTACAAAAAAATTAAACCGACATAGCAAAAATTTTAAATAAGCAGCCTCATACTATCATATCAAAGCATTGAATTCTTCATAATTTAACCAATTATTAGCATTGCGAATATATTTCGGTTAAAACAACACAAAACGGATCACTCTGTTGATGATTACAACATCAACGCACTTGTGCAGAATTAATTAACTTTATTTTGGTTTTAATTTAAACAAAATGTGTCTGTTTCAACGTTGGTACAAAAAAATATAAAAAACAATTTGCCACACATTGAAATATATTAATAAGTAATTGTTTTGAAGTGGAAATAAAGGTGACGTAACAAACTAAAGTATGAATCTAATTATACAGTGGACCGTTGTATACAGTCAAATATTATTTATGAAGAAAATTTTAAATTATTTGATAACAAAAAAGTCCGAGCGGCAAGATGTCCGCTAGAAAAAGGTAGATTTCAAGATCAGACAGTCTTGTGTACAAGTAGAATCTGGTGTATCTTGGTTAGTTTAGTTTAAACAAAAGAGATTACTTTAAACAAAACAAACTAATTACAAACAGATATCGAACAAATTTTAAAAAGAAAATTAGCTACATATAAGCAAAACTACATCTATTCAATCTTGCAACAAACAAATATCAAATATACCACAGAACATATGTGTGACAATGTATGACACTATATATGAACAACACATGGCGAGCCTACTCTTTATCATACGTCAATTACTGCAAAATATCAAAGTAGTTTATTTCTAAGAAAAAAAAATTAATTTCTTCTATTCAAATCTTTTTTTTTTCCATAGAGTGTTATAAGGTTTTTGCAAATTGTTGTTGTTGGGGATTGTTGCAAACTTTTTTGTTGAAGTCGACAAGTCAAAAATTCCTATTTGCAGAGGTTTATATATATAAGAAACGGATTAAAATGTTTCTACAGATTCTAAATTTATGAATTTTTTAAAAAACATTAGTATTCAAACGGCCGTTATAACGGATTTAAAACGAACAATTTTTTTCTAGTATAATGCCTCTTTTTTCTTAACCAAGTGTTGGATTTTGCTGATTTACGACCTTGTCAAAAAAATATTCATGAAACACAAATTTAAAAAAAAGTTTTTTGATCTGGCTTCACATATGCGACCGTGAGAGTTTTTTTTGCAAACTTTTTTGTTGGAGCCGCTCACTCAGGAACCTCTACTTGCAGAGGTTTATTTTTAGAATAAATTGATAAAAAAAATTCCAAAGATTCTAAATTTGTTAATTTTTTAAAAAAATATTAGTATTCAAACGGCCGTTATAACGGTTTTAAAAAATCAATTTTTTTCGAAAAAAGCTTCTAGTTTCCTAACCACCAATCGGATTTTCCAGAATCACAAACTTGTCCAAGATATTAGTAGAACACACATGTACAGAAAATTTTGTTGATCTACCTAGACAAATATGACCGTGAGACCAAAATTTTTTCGAAATTCCGAGATGAGGCACATTGCAATATGTAGATTTTTATATGAAATCTACCTTAAATGGATAAGAACTGTCTGTTTTATACTTTAAAAGAAAATGTCTTCAAATGCCTCGAATGAAAAGATTTTCTTGGTCGTTACAAATAAAAGTGTTGTTTTGACAGCCTGAACGCTGGCGACCAATAATGCAACAATCGGCGAGTACTGGTAGCAATGACTGGGTAAGTAAAGTGTTCTGGCTGTTTTCTATAAACCGGAAATCGGCCAATTCATGGTTTGAGTAATGGCCTAATAACAAAAGCCAAATACTTTTTACCATCTATGCGACACTGCTTGACTATTCAAAGGTAGCTATATACTGGATCTTTTCAGTAAACATAGATCGGCTGATGAGTGGTTTTAGTATCGGCCCAATAAAAATAGCCAAGTACTGTTTACCATGCAAACCCTGCTTGGGAAGTGAGAGGATCAACAATGTCTAAATATATTTTTTGGAATGGTTTTACTAGCATAGTAATGACCATTAGCATTTTGGTCACTTTGAACGATTTTTTTTTCACAAGAATTTTACAAGATCTGATATATTTTTCTGGAAGATTGAAATTTTCAATATTTGTATTAGTTGAATAAAGAATTTTAGAACAGTTTCATTTATTTGTTTGATTAAGATTTGAAATTGAATTTAAATTTATATTTAGTTGTGATAAATAATTTTGTTCTCTTTTAGAATTTGTATCAGGAGACTTTGGTTGTGATAATTTAATCAGTGGCTTCGACATTATTTCTTACTTCGATAGAGTGTAAATGCGATGAGAAATAGTGGGTTTGATACTACACCTTGTTTAAAGCATATGCGTTTTGGTTCAACTGTCATGTTTATATAGAATTTCATAACTGTATTTGTCAATTTTTAATGTTAACCGCAGCAATCAGGAGGATGGGTTATTGACTTTGCACAAACAAATCAATGGTTTGTGATCTGTGAAAATCCTTAGTTTTTGACCGAATATATACGGATGGAACTGACTATCAACCCACACTCTTAGTACCTCTTTATTCAGAACCCTATTTTGGTTAACGATTGTAAGATTGAAGAAAAATCAAGGTATTGTAAATAAAATTATTAATAAAAAGGGTTGTGTAATAAGGATTACAATCTGTGTCACAGCAACACATAAATACCTTTTGAGACTTAGGTCTCACAACAACATGCGTTTTGAAGTGATGGTGGACGATATTTTTAAATCTTTGTCGATTGAAGGCACTCGAGACTATTGATTCGAGCAAAGCGTTCCATTTGAACGATGTACGGACAAAGAAGTTTATTGAGTTTTGTCACTATGACAGTGAGTGATCTCAACCGTTTGACTGTTAACTCAAACCGAATGACGAGTAAAACGGGGAAAATAATACGTTTGAAGCATGATGAATCTGATTTCGTCCGAGCACTGCAACGGTGCGACAATGCTGTAGGGAATCAAGATTTGATGTTAAATTTCGATCACCAACAATTCGTTTAGCACGTTTTTGAGCAGATTCTAAAAGAACCAGGACTGAAACAGATGCAGTGCCCCAAACTTGACAACAAAACTCAATACAAGAACGAATATAGGACTAATAAATGAGGAGTAGTTGATACGGAGTAAAATATTTTTTTAACTGTAATATTGGTGCATTTATTAGGGCGCGTTTCAGTTTTTAAAATATCACGAGATTCATCCGAAATGAATTTTGTTTCTTTTTTTCAAAAATTTGTTAGAGCTTGCGCAATTTTTAAAATCGTCTCTAAAAGCCTGTGAGGCCCAAACAAGATGGCGGAAGAAGTTAAACCTGTCTTAAATAATTAATTGCTTTTGGCCAAAACTGACTTATCTGTATATATTTTTAAATTGTGAACTCGTCTACATATCCATTAATCGTTAAAAAGTTGAAGAAGCACCTGTAAAACCGAATGGAAGCTGATGTCTAACTGTTGTCTTTTCTCTGTCCTTATCGTCTAATGGAACTTGATGGTATCCATTTTTAACATCAATGATTCTAAAATATTTTGAGTTTTTAAGCTGTTTTAATATTTGGTTAGGGAAATATCGCTAATAGTTATATCATATAAGTTCCTATAGTCTACTACAGTTCGCCATTTTCTTTCGTATTTTACTGACTTTTTTGAAACAACAAATATTGGAGAACACCAAGAACTCTTAGAATTTTCGATTATGTTTATTGATATGAGACTTGGTTGATTCAGGCAACCGGTGCTGTTTTATAATAATTGGATGAGTATCAGATAAGATAGGAATTTTATGAGCCATTGCATCAGTCTCACTTTTACTGATTATTATTTTCCAGATGAAATATATCATTGAATTGGCTGCATAAGTTAGGAATTCTATTTTTTTCTTCTGGATTCAAATTTTCAACACTAAGCTTGGATTTAGGACTTTAAAAGATTTTCAATACTGTTGATAAGAAGTTATATGAAACAAATCAAAGTTTTCAATTTTATCAATTTATAGTTCGATTCGATTCTATTTAGAATCAACAGCTTTTTCATTTGAGTTTACAATACTAACTAAAGCTAAATTATTTTTGATTTAAATAAAGAATTTTCAGTATACACACAAGGTTTTACTTCACAACAAAAACAGAAGTATACTTCGTTTTATTTCAAGTTAGATTTCATTGTGTCTATGCAGCACTTTAATGGGAAAATTATTATGACTTGAACACTTTACAACTCTAGTTTGTTGTTTTTGTTTACTGGTTTATAGCGTTTTTGAATATGATGGCCTTACAATTAAATTAAAATTATTCAAACTTCTATTTGATTGACTATTAAGGTTAGAATTTAATTGTATTGTTGGGATTGGGTAAGAAGGTTGAAATGAACGATACAAATTATTTTGATTTCCAAACATTAAGTTATCTTTATTTTATAATATCATACACCTTTCCTAAAAGTCTTCCATTCAAAATCGATAAAAATATTTGTTCTTCAGAAAGGGTTATTGTATTTAAAATAATTTCACAACAATGGAGTTTCGTTGGTTCACCATAACACTCCGGAATTATTTTCAAAGCTAGATCGATATTTAGTTTTGATATTTTGACATTTTGTCTTCTAATCCTGAATCGCTACTTCCAGTATCGCTGCTAGTACCTTAATTGAAAAAAAAAACACTATTTTCAGTACCACTTGAACAAATTGTTTTTCATTTTTTATATTGATAACTAGAAATTATTTTAACTGTATTGTTTATGTTATCAAGAGCGCTACTCAAAAAGGAAGAAATAATCTTTGACGGTAACGATCTAAGTTCTACTTTTACTTTATCAATTTTCGAATCTGAAAAAATACTGTGACCTTCCTTTATTAATTTAGACCTTGTAATTCTACTTATGAAATTCAAAGTTAATATATTTCGTTAAGAAAAATATATATTGACAAATAAAATATAAAATATTGGGGAGAAAAAATGTATATTAGTACTTCAATGTACATTCTGATATGAATTTAATAGAACAAGAAAGGAACAGTTATCGTAAAGCAATAAACTACATGCAATTATAGTCACACATCCCCGTAGTATTTGGTTAGTAGTTTTATTGGACCCCCAATCTTACTACGTAAGAAATACTAAAAAATCAGTAATGTTTAGTTAAACAATTAATCATCAACTATGGAAAATGCAAAACAACGGTGGGTGCAAAAATACTATAACTTTTTCACAGCAGTGTTGACCAACAATAAAAATAATATTGCAGCAATTTTGGTTAAATAATTCATCTACAGAGATCGAGGTTCAACTCCCATTTAGGTCAAAGTGTTTTTTAGTAAAATGTTAATAACCATCAATACGCTGGTTTTACAATTAACCGATAGTCACCTAATATAGTTGATAAATTGGAAAAACTATGACCTGACCACTCATATAAATCTAATCGATTAAATTTAAGTCTTCAATTGAAACTCGATCATATAATTGACTGAATTGATGAATTAATGCAGGTGAGGGACACTTGTTGAGAGCCTAGGTTCCTATATGGAACATATACGGCAGGAAAAAAAATTCATCTACAATGTTGGAAAACATAATTAATTCTAGATAATGTTCAGAAAATTTTTTTGTCTTCAATTACTTGTGGCTCCTCTTTTTAAAGATCACATATTGATTTATTTAGGTTCCTAGATACATATACAAAATGAAATTTTTCTAACTAAAAATTAGGTTTATAACATTAAGAGAAAACATGTACCATGGTTTTTAAAATCATGTTTTCTCTCTTATTTCATCCTTACATATCGATTTTTCATCTGATCTATCTTCATCCAAGTTCCTTTTTTCGTTTTTATCTTACCGTCTTAACGTCACTTCTGTTAACATATCATTTTTGTTTTCTACTGCTCACTCCTATTGTCAAAATTCACTATGTTAGTTTTACATTTCTCCTTTTACTCATTATTTCAATTTGCCTGGTTGCGCTTTATTCATAGTTTCTGCTTCGTCCCATTTTCTAGCTATCCTGGTCTCCTCTTCTTTCTTTATCCTGCTTCATTCATAAGTTTGCTTATTGTATGAGAAAGTATGATCATTGATTTTTGTGTTGAAATGACATCGAATGATTGTTTTTAAAAACAGGACGCAACATATACTTTTTTTTTTATTTTTTTTTTTTTTTTTTATTTTTTTTATTTTTTTTTGTTTTTATTGGAGGGCCTTGAGACTTGCAGTTCAAGTAGCACTGCGACCTGAAGGTCTATTGTGCTTACCCTGATTGTGTTAGTAGTCAGACGACGTCTGTGCCGTTACTGGTTGTGTTCTGTCATCCAAGTTGAGACTTTTAATAAAATTAATTAGCTCAATTGGAGTGACGTTTTGTAGTAATGGAAGTGTTGGTCTTCTATGACCAAGTTGGTTGTTACTGTGCCAGGAGAGTTCAGGACAGCTGCAGATGACGTGTTCTATAGTTTCCGCGTCCGAGTAGCAGAATCTACATCTGTTGGAAACAACAAGGCCCATTTTGTTAAGATGGTGGTTTAAAGGACCATGTCCAGTTAACGTACCACGTTAAAATTCTTAGAGACTCTCTGTTTAAGTCGATTGTTTTTATGGGTGAAACAGGGAGGTTACCTAGAATCTTTTTGGAGTGTACTACCTAGTCCCTCTCTCCTTCTCCATAATTTAGCATTTTGTTCCTGTTCCCATGTTTGGATTGTGCTTTTGAGCGACTTCTTGGCCATTCCGAAGCATGGTTCCGGTCCAAAAAACTTTTTATTGGCACCTTGCTTTGCTAAAGCGTCAGCGATAGCATTTCCTTGTATTCCTGTGTGGCTAGGTGCCCACACAGGTGTTACTATTTATTGCAAGAGATTTTTAATAGATTTTGGTTGTTTTCCCATACTAGTTTTGAATCAAAGCGCGTAGATTTTAGTGCCAAGAGTTCTGTTTGGCTGTCAGAGATAATATGTATTTCAATATTTTCGTATTTTTTTTCAGCACATGGCAAAGCGCAACTGCTAATGGCAAAAATTTCGGATTGAAAAATGACTGTTGTGGTGCCTAAGGCAACCGTTTGTTTTGTTCTAGGACCAAATGCTCCTGCTCCCGTGCCCATATTGGTTCAAAAACCATCTGTGTACCAGATGCTGGCGTTATGTGGCAGTGACCGTATGTAGTTTATAATACGATCTCTGGCCAATATCTTGACATCAAAGTGCGTGTCTAAATCTATTGTTTTTGGCATATATCCCGAGATATGGTATGTATGCAGTTCAGCTTGTAATTCAGAAAGGATTTTAAGGTGTCCGGTTAGATTACCCGGCTTAAACCGAAGAGCTGAAGTCTATGAACGCTCAAAACCGCATCTCCATTGCTGACGTTGGCGTGGTTTTGGAAGTACCTGTGGCACTAAGACACACAAGCCTTTGTATTTTTGTAAACATATTTTGAGCAGTTATTTGGCGCGTTTAGGGCCACCAAACTAAAGCTGTATATGTTAGAATTGGTTTTATAAAACATTGGTGCAACCAAAGTATCATTTTTGGGCCAAGACCCTTTTCCCAAACAGGTTTCTGCATGTGAATAAAACTCTGTTTCCCTTATCGGAGACATATTTCAGTTGTGAGTGATTGCTATCCAGAATCACATCCAAATATCTAACCTCTTTTGATGTTTGTATTGGATCGCCGTGTAGAACAGGAGAAATAAAATTAAAGTTTCTCCTGTTTGTGAAAACGACAATGCTTGTTTTTTGTCGGTTGATTGACAGTCCCAATCTGTTGCACCACTTTGATACAATATTAAGAGCTGTCTGGGTTCGACCAGCGACAATGCAGTCATGTTTCCCCTCTAACCATGACTGCCGTCGTCGTCGGCATAGATTACAGTGTTGAAGCCAGATTCATTTAGCTTAGTGAGATCATCCACCACCATTGGCCATAGCAGCGGAGAAAACACGCCCCTTTGCGGGCAGCCTCTAGATGCATTTATAGTCGTTGAATAATCACCTAGTGTAGCCGTTATCTTCCGACTCTGTAGCATCTTGATAATCCACGCAATGATAAGCGGGTTTATATTTTTCTTTGTGGCCATTTCAATGATAGCATTGAAGTGGACATTGTCAAAGGCTCCTTGTATGTCAATAA
Source organism: Diogma glabrata (assembly GCA_963693315.1). NCBI lineage: Eukaryota > Metazoa > Arthropoda > Insecta > Diptera > Cylindrotomidae > Diogma > Diogma glabrata. The sequence goes on along the minus strand of OY856186.1, from coordinate 26,688,985 downwards.
ATGTAGCCACAAGTGCCTCCTGATAGTTTAGGGTGCTCTCAATTTGTTTCACCATTTTGTGTAACGCCGTTTCAGTAGATTTCCCAGTCTGATAGGCGTGCTGCCTAGAGTTGAGAGGGTTTTGTTTGAGACATACATGACGGATCCATATCAGTCCAACATGACAGTCCAACATCTTTTCCATTGTTTTTAATAGAAAAGATGTAAGACTTAGGGGTCTGTATGATTTGGCTTTATTTGATTTTTTTCCCGGCGAAGGTATAAAAACAACTTTAGTTTCTCGCCATATCTGAGGAATGTAAGCAAGGCGAAAGCTTGCTTTGAACAAACGCATGAGATATGGAAGAATGATTGTTAGACCCTTTTGCAGAAATACAGGAAAAATTCCAACATCTCCTGAAGATATATACGGACCGAAGGATTCTATAGCCCACCTCGCTTTGTTGGGGGTAAAAATTGTGTTGGTTAAATGATCTGCAATACTTTTAGTTGCAGGATCTAGAAGATGTACGTCTTCGTTGGCATTATCTTCCGTGCTCCATTCTATTGAGCGCGGAAAGTAGGTTTGAAGTAAAGTATCTAGTGTCTCAATGCAGCTGGTGGTATACGTAACACTTGGTGTGATCAGACGACATCAATTTTTTGAGTCGAGTTGTAGCAGGCAGATTATCGTATTGCAGAGCTCTTTCCAGCGATTTCTTTTTGATTGTCTGAGTTCTTTATTATAATTGGTTAGAGCTACTCGATACTCTATCGAATTATTTGTTGTTTTTGCTCTGTTAAAGAGCTTGCGAACTTTATTCTTTTTCCTCTCCAAGTTACCATTCCACCAAGGTACATCTCCGCATCTTTTGGATTTAGTTATTGGAGTATTAAGGTTGTATGCCTCAGTGATAATTTCTTGCAAATAATTTGCTGCAGAGTCAAGCTCAAATGTAGAGTTGATACTGCCGCAACTTTTTACATTATCATGAAGATATGTTGTGTAAAGTTCCCAGTTGGTTTTTCTCGGGTTTCTAAAGCACTGGATGCTTTTTGGGTAGTGTTCTATGTTGAAACATATTATAATAATTTGAACTTTTAAAGAAATATAATATTTTAATTTATGCCGGATAGCTAAAAAAAAAAGCTATGCTGAAACCTCAAAACTGATTTCACACACAAACAAAACATCACTTGGAAATCTCCTTTCTTATTGAATATAATGAAACTAATAATTAGTTAACAGAAAAATCATTTAATTAAAAAAAAAAAAATAAAAATTTATATAAATCAAAGCCTACAATAATAATCCTGGTGGATGTTGTCTTCTTCATATATACTGTCATTTATATAAAAATTTATGGAGACTAAAATCCCATTTGTTATTTTATCACAACTTGATATATCAATTAAGCAATTCGACGTATCATCATCTAAATCAACTTATGATATTTATATATATCAAGATTTCCTTTAGGATTGAAATCTCAACTCAATTCATCACTAAAACGAATTATGGTTTGAGACGCCACAAATTACAAACTCAACAGTCTGTTTTAAAATTGATACATGTTTAAACAATTAATAAATGAATATTTGATCCATAGAATAATACTTTAATCTTGCGATCACACACACACAATTTCCTCTAAAACCTTTTAAGTCACAAATAAATTAAAAAAACCTTCGATTCACAAAAAAACAAATAATTTAATATTTACACAATCGAAACGTTACATTTTTTCCTATTTATTTTCACCTTATAATAATATATTTGTTTTAATTCACTAAATGAATTGATTTTATTAGATTTCAACATTATACTAATCGAATCTAAAATTATACTATCTGAATTTATTATAAAAATTTTTATTTTTACAATCAACAATTTCTCCAGCGTATTAAATCAAACATGTTTATTGTTGAAATTTAGTGACGCAACTAAATCTCAACAGTAGCATACAAAAATGTTGCGACCTTTAAGAAAATTAATGAAATTATAATTAAAAATGAAAATTATTATTTTTAGAGCAAAAGAGTAATAGTCCTGCCGTTTCAATATATAAGCATGATCAGACATAGAAGCTTCCTTCGTTACATGCCAGTTCTTAATATGGTTAGTACCGTTTATGCTAGCTAAAGTAAGGTCAAGGACCTCACCTCTGATTGCGTTTCTAAAGGTAAGCTCACTACCTTTGTTGGCAATAAAGATATTGTTTGCATACAAAAATTGAAGCAAACGCTTGCCTTTTGTGTTAATGTTACTACTTCCCTACACGGTGTGATGAGCGTTAGGCATAGCACACATCCATAGCACACATGCTGTTATGAAATTATAGTGGTTATTGTTGCAATACTTGATTAGTTTCTCTACCACGTCTGGTGGTGTCTCGTCCTCATCCCCCGGTAAGTATGCAGAAGCTAAAATGAATTTACGAAATCCACCTTGAGGAAGATGAATTTCTATCTGCAGATAAATTCATTCAATACAAATATTTTCAGATGTTTTTTGAAAAGAATCGCGGCTCGCGGTCTTTCCACATCTGAGAAATAGATCAGTTTTGTATTTTTGTTTGACGACAGACCTTTAATTCTTTTAATGTCTGCCCACGGCTCCTGTATAAACGCAATATCGTGAGAATCCTGTTCAATAAGCCGGTTTAGATTAGCTGAGGCCATTTCTGATCTGTGTAGATTAATCTGAACGCAACTTAATTTAGGTACTAGAGATTTTTGTCTATACCGTACAGGTGCTCTGTCTGATTTAGAGTAAGCTGGTGAATCAGACATTACCCTAGAGTCAGACATGGTATGTGTACTATTTAGGAATTAGGATAAGCTAATAAATCAGGCATGATCCTTGAGTAGGACATGGTGCACGGTTTTGTTATTAGTTTATGTGATGAGTTTGGAAAAGCATCGCTCTCATCTAAAACTTTATTGTTTTCCATACAATATTTATGGAGAAAATAGGGAGGTGCATTGGTCAACCAGCACAGAGCCCTGTGCTATGGTAAGGCTATTGAAACTGGAGGATGCCCGGTATCCAGTGTTCCGTACTAATAATCATGCACCCCCTTGACCATGCTAAGCTTTCAGCGTACGTGTCTACCTTAGCTTTGGGTTTTGGACTTGATCTTGGCTTCGATTCTCACCGAAGACCTAACGGCATGGGTGACCCTACCGTTGTAGCTCCTAAGATCACTGAGTCTTCTGAGCCCCATCACTGCATCAAAGTGCCAAGTCCATTAGATGGAGTAAACATATACCTTAATAGTCTTATACCTTATTTACCTAATTAGCGCAATTGGTGCGGAAGAATGGCTCTAAAATTTTTAGAACTTCAAAACCTATAGTTCTGCAAAGTCATTCAAATGGAAGTGAGTATTTTTGCTCACAATCAAATTTTCAATAAAATTGTCTGATAGCAAATTAATTTAACTGTAAAATTTAGTCGTAGTTAATAATCTACCCGTTCAATATTTGAAGTTTTGACATTAAAATGGTGACATTATTCATTTTTGGTTAAAATTACTTGATATCTGATTTAATTAATAAAAGTCTTATTATCTAAGTCTTATTTTACTATAACATCATATACATCGTTGGTCACGATATTTATAAAAAACATAGTTTTCAGTAGTGTCACCTTACAAGTTATTAACATAATTTAACAACTTTACTATATGCATAAAACTGAGCATAAAACTTCAGTTTAATTTACAAGTATTTTATTGACTGAAAATCTAAATGTCTACCATCCCCACTTTTCACCACTAATTACTATCCAAACAGAAAATTATAATTTATGTTACATCAAGAAAACTACAACTTAATTAAGAAAAATAGTTTTCTCTTTTGACCTAAATGGTTGTGAATTTTTTTGTTGTTGTCAAGAAAACACGTGTAGAGTTCTTTCCATATTACTGCTTTTCAAATAAAATAAAATTTTTTTAATATTGAAATATAATTTTAAGATATTGCTAAAATTGGAATTATTCGATGATGGTGTTCTGGTTGTTGAACGAAAACTGTAACAACATAATAGTTCATTTTTTTTCTCCACTTTGATCTGTAACGCTGTAAAAATTAATTTTTGTTAATGAGTTTCTTACAATAAACAATTTTGTTTTTTAATTTAAAGGTTCCTGTTTTTGTTCTTAATTTTTTATTGTTTTACATAAATTATTAAATATTGTTATTATTACCGGCATTCAAAGATAATAATTGAAAATAAACTACAATTATAAACTTGAGTGGCACTGCTACGGTAGTAGCCTTTAAAAAACTACCGATTTTTATCTTTAATGTCTACAAAAAAAAAATAAATCATAGATGGGAATTTAGATAATTACGTTATTACGTTGTTCGTTCAAATTTAATGCTCTCAATATACACGAAAAAAAATAAGCTTTTATTAAAAAAACTTAAAACAAAAAAAAAAAATTAAGTTTAATTTGAAACCTAAAAAAAAAACACGAATTCCTTTAAATTAATATTTCCGATGATGAGTTTTAGATATAATTAGATAATTTAATTTTTTTAATGATCATTATGACGATCATGGATTTTGATTGTAATGTTATCCGGTTTTGTGTTTTTTTTTTCTTTTCAAATTTAACTACTTTTATTTTTAGATGTAATTAAATTAAAATAATAGTCCATCATTTTTTTTTTATTTTAGTTTTTCTTTGTTTGTTAATGGTAAAGAAATAAAGAAAATTATATATTATTTAGTTTTTGAGATAATGGTGAGACTAAAGTTATATTAAAAGTTAAATAGAAAGACATTAGTAAAATACGAGTTTACAGTCACGTGATTATTAGAAACATTATTTTTATTACTTGATTTTTTCTTATACTGACATAGAAATGGTCTGACTCAGTCAGACCGTCTGGAGGAGATAGGTATTAGGTTCATGTTAGATATCCCCATAACTTGTGACTGAAAAAATCAAAAAGCTAAAATTCTTGATCTAAACACACCGAAAACAACCTGCACTATGAAAAATAATTTTTGTAATTATGAAAAATTAATAGTTTCGTAATAAAATTAATAATTTCGTAATAAACTTTAAATATAATCAAGTTTGTTTATTTGTAATTAATATCAAATTTTGAGTTTTAATTATTTGACCTAATCAAACCAAAAAGTTCAATTAAATGTATTAATATTAAGTTTAAGTTTTTAAGCAACTCAACTGAGACCATTTTCGATATCCGTTTCCATATGAGTTTCCAAAATAATCAAGCGTAGTTGTGGTTATAAATAGTAGGTTGCCTCCATTGGCATATAACAATAACTGACACATCTGTAAACATAAAAAATTAAATTACAATTATTTGTAAAATTTACAAATAGTTTGTAAAATCAACTTAAAATTTTGTAAAATCAACTTAAAATTTTGTAAATTAAAAAAAAGAAAAAATAGCTTTATGTAGAATCAACAAATGTTTGCTAAAGGTTAGTAGTAAACAATAACCATATATATATTTTACTAACAGTTTGTAAAATCAACAATGATTCACAACCGTATGTAAAATTTACCAATGGACTATAAAATCAATCATTCTCGTGTTAATCGAAAAAATATAAATAACATCCGTATGTGAAATCTACCAGTTTGTAATATTAGCTAATTTTCGTTGATCTGAAACGAAGAAATAATAACTGTAATCAACTAGCATTTGTTAAAAATAAACTCAACATCGTATGACAAGAATTATCAAGGAAACTTAAAATTATACAAACACTAGCAGCCGGAAATATTTATCTCATCTCCTACTTCTTGTAACTACCTATGTAGCTAAATTTTAACCAACAATATTAATACAGCATCTTGGAATAAAATCGGCGCCATGATGAATAAAGGCAACGATAGTCATAATCATCAAGTATGCCTAGTAAATATTGCCAATTAACAGACAACAGTTTCTCTGTTGTGTGGTTTTGTTGTTAGATACGGAAATATCTTTTTTTAAAAATTTCAAACTGCATAGCTGTTTGTTGAATAGTTTATGCTGTTTGATATTGCAAAAAAATATATTAAATGCTCGAAAAAATAAATCTTATCTTAAAATCATTTGGAAACCACTAGCGATATTAAAACACAAACAATTCAATACGATATAAATTAAAAACGTTTTCGGCAAATAATAATACATTTTTGTATTTTTCACTCCTTTTATACTGAATTTTACAAAATTTTTAATAAATTTAATATGTGAATTTTGTGAATTCTGCCAAAGGTTTATAAATCTTCGAAAACAGTTTGGTGATTTACAAATTAAACAACTTTTACAAAGAAATTCATTTTCTGTAATTAATTTTAATTAAATTAATAAATTATTTTGAATTTGTCGATTATACAACAAGTTTTACTCGTTGTACGTACAAAAAGTTGTCAAATTCACCAAATTTTTATTACTTTCACAAACTTTTTTGCGTATGTGAGTAATCAAAATGTGACTGAAGATTTGAAAAGGGAGTCTATATGTTGATTAGCTAGGGTGGCCCGTAGGTTACTCTGGAATTTTTTTTTCATTGTTCATTTTGTGGCGCCCTTCCATTTCGTGTCAATACCCATAAAAATATAATTTACAAAATTTTAAATCAATCGTTCAATTCTAAGGCGTGCCCCCGGATACTTAAAGATGAGAGGTTTTGTTCTGGCCATTAAAAAAAAATTAAAATTTTTTGTACGACACTCTCTCATTTCGTGCCAATACCCATAAAAATATAATTTACAAAATTTGAAATCAATCGTTTAATTCTAAGGCTTGCCATAACAAAACCTCTCAACTTTAAGTGGCCGGGGGCACGCCTTCGAATTCTACGATTGATTTCAAATTTTGCAAATAATATTTTTATGGGTATTGACACAAAATGAGAGAGTGTCGTACAAAACATTTTAATTTTTTAAGGACCAGAACAAAGCTTCTCAGCTTTAAGTGGCCGGGGGCACGTCTTAGAGTTGAACGATTGATTTCAAATTTTGCTAATTACATTTTTATGGGTATTGACACGAAATGGGAAGGTGTCGTACAAAATATTTTAATTTTTTTAAGGAGCATAACAAAACTTCTCAACTTTAAGTGGCCCGGCGCACGTCTTAGATTTGAACGATTCAAATTTTTTTTAAGGTCCAGAATAAAACCTCTCAACATAAAGTGGCCGGAGGCACCCTTAGAATTGAATGATTGATTTCAAACTTTGCTAATTATATTTTTATGGGTATTGACACGAAATGGGATGGCTTCGTACAAAAAATTTAAATTTTTTTTAACGGCCACAAAAAATCCTTTCAACTTTAAGTGGCCGAGGGCCGAGTGCACGCCTTAAAAAATTTTTTTAAGGTCCAGAACAACACTTCTCAATTTTAAGTGGCCGAGAGCCGGGGCTCGTCTTAGAATTGAACAATTGACTTCAAATTTAGCAAATGACAATTTTATGGGTATTGACACGAATTGGGAAGGTGTCGTACAAAATATTTTAATTTTTTTAAGGAGCAGCACAAAACTTCTTAACTTTAAGTGGCCCGGCACGTCTTAGAGTTGAACGATTGATTTCAAATTTTGCAAATAAAATTTTTATGGGTATTGACACGGAATTGGAGGGTGTCGTGCAAAAAATTCCTAATATTTTTAAAGGCCAAAACAAAACCTCTCAACTTTAAGTGGCCGGTGGGAGCGAGGGAGGGACCCCTTAGAATTGAACGATTGATTTCAAATTTTGCAAATTATATTTCTATGGGTATCTACATAAAATGGGAGGGTGTCATACTAAAAATTCAAATTTTTTTTAAGGTCCAGAATAAAACCTCTCAACATAAAGTGGCCGGCGGCACGCCTTAGAATTGAACGATTGATTTAAAACTTTGCTAATTATATTTTTATGGGTACTGACCCGAAATGGGATGGTTTCGTACAAAAAATTTAAATTTTTTTAACGGCCACAACAAAACCTCTCAACTTTAAGTGGCCGAGGGCCGAGGGCACGCCTTAAAATTAAACGATTGATCTCAAATTTTGCAAATAATATTTTTATTTGTATTGACACGAAATAGGAGGGTGTCGTAAAAAAATTTGAATTTTTTGAAGGTTAAGAACAAAACCTCTCAACTTTAAGTGGCCGGGGGCAAGCCTTAGAGTTGAACGATTGGTTTCAAATTTTTCAAATAATATTTTTATGGGTACGATATGGAAGGGTATCGTACAAAAAAATCAAATATTTTTTAAGTGCCAGAATAAAACCTCTCAAATTTACGTAGCCCCGGGGCACGCCTTGGAGTTGAACGATTGATTTCAAATTTTGCAAATTATATTTTTACGGGTATTGACACGAAATGGGAGGGTGTCGCACAAAAAATTTTAATTATTTTTTTAAGGATCAGAACAACCTCTGAACTTTAAGTGGCCGGAGACACGCCTTAGAATTGAACGCTTGTTTTCAAATTTTGCAGATCATATTTTTATGGGTATTAACACGAAATGGGAGGGAGTCGTACAAAGAATTTAAATTTTTTTAAGGTTCAGAATAAAACCTCTCAACTTTAAGTGGCCGAGGGCTGAGGGCACGCCTTAGAGTTGAACGATTGATTTCAAATTTTGCAAATATTATTTTTATGGGTATTGACACGAAATGCAAGCGTACCGTAGAAAAAATTAAATTTTTTTTAAGGGCTGCCCTCAATGATTACTAATGATTTGTATAAAGGTGATCAATGATTATCTATATACAAATAATCGAATCAATTTAACCTTGAAGTAACCTTAATAACCTTTACACATGAAGGATTAACAAAGAAAAAATTTGAAATATTAAAATAATCATAAAAATGAGTATTTTTCAGAAACACTATTAAACACATTATACAATTTATAATTGGTTTTTGTATAATATACCATTTTTCTAGTAAATTTCATAAAATCTCTGATAGATCTTTCAAGTGAATTTTTTTATTTTGAAAAAGTTTTATGAATTAAAAATAGGATGTTTGTGATTTTATTTATATTTCAATAAATTTGTAAATTTTACAAATTTTTGGTATATTCTATTATAGAGTTTGTAGATTTTACAAATTACTAATTAATGCTAGTTTTAGTAAATTATATAAAAACTTTACGTTTTTGTGTATCCACAAAAATTTGGTTAAATTTACCAAGAGTTTTATTACTTTTACAATTTTTTTCAAAATTTAGTGAAAGATGGAATTGAGATTTTTCTACGGTTAATTGGTTTTTAGGGCTTATTTTATTTATATCTTTTACTTTATTTTTTGTCATTGGTTCTGCTGATACAGAAAAATGGAAGAAAAATTTATCAAACAAGTGTTAAACCAAATCAAATTAGTTTGTCTATTAGGTAATGGCATAATTTTTTCTATAACCTTCATTTATTTGTACCTAGCTAAATCATTAAAATTCAATACTTTCACATTCAACAAAAAAAATTCTTTATACCTATGCACCCACTTATTTAATTTTTTTTCTACACCATGATAATCAATCATTACCACAACCAAAAAATCTGTCAAAATCCAGTATTACCAACATACCAACCAACAAAAAAAAAAAATGCATGAAAGTGAATTAACTTGGACAATTAATTTTCTTTTATTACCTTTTTCGAATAATAATAAAAATAATAAAAACTAAAGAAATAAAATAAAATAAAAATTCCAAAAATTAAATTCATATTTTCTTATAAAAAAAAATTCTCATACCAAAAAAAAAAAATTTTTTTTTCTCATTAAACCAATAAACGTATTTCATTCTTTTTAATTTTCTCTAATGTAAAATCAAAAATCTTGTTTCGTTATTTCAATCTCACGTTAAGACTTTTATTATAAGCAATCTAAACAGCGATATAGGAATAAAAAAAAATAAATAAGAAATTTAAATAAAATGCAGAATCATTGCTTCAAATTTGAGATTTTTTTTTTGTTTCTGAACAAATCAGTTATTTAACGCGCATATGTGTTCCTTTTAAGAAAATATTAAAAAAAAAAACAACAACAAAATTATATGAAGATGAATTGTAATTATTACTTTAAGATGTAAAACAGTAGGCCTTCTCGATTAATTGAGACTTTTCTTATTATTTGGTTGGTTAAAATAAGTTTTGTACCATATTGCTTGAACTAGCTGGATGATTTTATTTTTTTTTTTTTTTTCAAATTTTATAATATAATTTTCAAAATTGAATTTAATTTAATTTTTTTTTTTTAATTTCAGGAAAACTACTGTACAATCTCCCACAAAAAAAAAAAATAATTATGAAAAATTACAGTGAACAAGTTCGGTGATGTTTAAATTAAATAATCATAAAATTAATTTTAATGCTGCAAAATGAAAGTGGCAGCAAAATATCGAAGCAATTTATGCTTCGTTAAAATAAAAATGTTATTATTATATTATTGGTTGCTAGTAATATTACTAAATAGTTGTAATAGTAATATAAAAATAGTTTTATGTGAATATGTACGAGAACTAGAAGTATCCGAAGGTGTGCCAATCGGATATCAAATCGGTTTTATTGGTGAGGCATCACATGGAATTGATAGTGGGCCACCATATTTAATAGTTCCAGTTACAAGTAGTGCTGTTGATACTGATTTAGCAATTGATCATACAACAGGTGAAATAAGAACTAAAGTTGTGTTGGATCGTGAGTTAAGAGCATCATATTCTCTTGTTGCGATACCATTAAGTGGTACAAATGTACGTGTTGTGATTCGTGTTTTAGATGAAAATGATAATGCACCAACATTTCCAACACCGATAATGCATATTGAGTTTCCTGAAAACACACCACGTGATGTCAAACGAACACTAAATCCAGCTAGGGATATGGATTTAGGACGTTACAATACACAACGTTATAACATTGTCTCAGGGAATGTAAATAATGCGTTTCGGTTATCATCACATCGGGAACGTGATGGTGTCCTGTATCTAGATTTACAAATAAATGGATTTTTAGATCGTGAAACAATACCAGGATATAGTTTAGTTATCGAAGCATTAGATGGTGGTAATCCACCGTTACGTGGACAAATGACTGTTAACATAACGATTCAAGATGTCAACGATAATCAACCAATATTTAATCAAAGTCGATATTTTGCAACAATACCAGAGAATGCAACGGTTGGTACAAGTGTGTTACAAGTGTATGCAACTGATACTGATGCGGGAGATAATGGTTTAGTTGAATATTCAATAAATCGACGACAAAGTGATAAAGAATTAATGTTTCGCATTGACTCACAAACTGGTTTGATATCAGTCAATAAACCACTTGACTTTGAAACAAAAGAATTACACGAGTTAGTTGTTGTGGCAAGAGATCATGGTCTACAGCCACTCGAAACAACAGCATTCGTATCGATTCGTGTAACAGATGTAAATGATAATCAACCAACAATAAATGTGATATTTTTATCTGATGATGCAACACCTAAAATATCAGAATCAGCACAAACGGGTGAATTTGTAGCAAGAATTTCGGTTAATGATCCTGATTCAAAAGCAGAATATTCGAATATAAATGTTTCGTTATCTGGTGGTGATGGGCATTTTGGTTTAACCACACGTGATAATATTATCTACCTGGTTGTTGTTGCTCTACCGTTAGATCGAGAAATACAACCAAATTATACATTAGCAGTTTATGCAACTGATACAGGGAGTCCACCGTTACATGCGTCAAAAACGTTTTACTTAAAAGTAACTGATATAAACGATAACGCACCAGAGTTTGAGAAAGAAATCTATCACGCTAATGTTATGGAAGTTGCAGATCCTGGAACATCTGTGTTGCAAGTTGTAGCAACTGATCGGGATGAAGGAAATAATTCTGCGATAATATATTCATTAATCGATACACCCGATACACATTCACAATGGTTTCAAGTTGATGCACATACTGGATTAATAACAACACGTGCACATATTGATTGTGAAACAGAACCGGTACCACAGTTAACGGTTTTGGCAAGGGATAATGGATATCCACCACTTTCATCAACAGCAACAGTGTTAGTGACAATACATGATGTGAATGATAATGAACCAATTTTTGATCAAAGTTTCTATAACGTTTCGGTTGCTGAAAATGAAGCTAAAGGACGATGTATTCTTAAGGTAAGATTTTTTTTATTTTTCTAAATTTTATGAACATAAAATTATAAACTAAAAGAAACACATTCTTCGCTTTTTTCTGTGTTAAATATATTTTTTTTATTTCTAAGTTTTGTTGTAGGAATTTAACACTGTTAGGTTTCTTGTGTTGTTGTTTTTTAATTCCATAGATATACTTATATATATTTGAAGAAAACTAAAAGGTTTTGACCTTATATAGTTGGATTTCATGCTTGTATTAAATTTTGATGAATTTTATTTTTTATATTTGTTTTTTTGGATGATGTTTGAAGTTTCTGAGTTTTTGGAATATGGGAGAGATTGGTTAATTTGAAATTAATTGTTTAGGGTACGAATTTTTTAAGAATTACAAATCATTTGGTTTTTAGGGGTTTATTCTTGCCATAAAATGATTTATCTTTTATCATGCTTGTTATAAAACGTTTGCTCTTAAAAGTCATTCGGTTGATTCAAATATGTTTAGGTCGCCATCATTGACTTTTTCATTGTGGTAAATGTCTGTTTATTTTTATTTTACATATAGACAAAACCTTGGATTGAGTTACGCGTAATAAGTTTTATAAAGGTTTGGATCACACGCAAGCTATCGATGGAAGTGAAAAGTATATCAGATTAAAACTAAAACCCTAAAATAATGTTTTGTCCCAATTAAATATTCTAATATTGCCAATAACGGAATACAAAACTAACATTTTAAATGTCCACGTGTGCACCACTACAAACTAATTATAAAAAGATCTAATTCAAATTCTTTACATAGTCATGTAGATTATTTTATTCAACTCACTCAACGGACTCAAAAACTGTGGGCGTTGTAGTGTTTTTGACTTTGGTACTTGTGGATCAAATGATAGAGATTGTAAAAAACAGTCAATTTCACAACTATGATTGGTAGTAGTAATCTTTTCTCCGTGAATCCCTGCAGACCACTGCATTATTCGTGACAAAAGGTTCCTTATTCTGCTTGCTTTCTTTATCGTAGCATTTAGATGCACCTTTTAAGGATAATCTGGAATCGATCAATACTTAACTCCCTAAGAGCAGGATGTGAGATTATTGTTTGACAATCTGCTTCCACCAATATACCCTCCATATTCTTTCTAGCACTAATAGGGACATTTTCCCCTACAATACTGCTGGCTTAATATAGAATAGCTAGCATTACGAGAACGTTCATAAGTCTTTTTACGTTGCAACAACACATTGCATTGCATTGCAACAGCACAGATTTTTTCATTGAAGTCTGTGAGCTGGTTGGCTTTATTTTCTGCTGTTCCAGTCAGGTGGGTATTCTCCATAATGAAGTGAAAATACCTTCATCTAATAAATCTGCAACCCATGAATTAATTAATTCTCTTTGCCCTCAGTTTTTCAACTGTGGTGTTTCTTTATCATAAATTCATACACAATAGCCTGATTATCGCTGTAAGTGTTGTGGTCACTTATGCTCCATGTCACACCTTTATTCGCTATACTGTCATTCATAAATGTAAGATCTTTTATCGGGTTGGCAGATCCCCTGCGGAAGGTTGATGTTTCTCCTGTAATTCATTATTACTAGTTTTAGGGGGATGGGAATGCTTCTAACAAAAATATTTCTCTAGTATCATTTCGCGATCTCCCAATATAAGACTCCTTGCGTTAAAATCGTTCGCAATTATTAGTAGTTTTCTATTCCTATTCCTTTTTTTTACTCCTTAATGAACGATGATAGAAGTTTGAGGAAAGTTTTAAATTCATCCATCGATGCATTAGGATGTTGGTAACAGCTGTACTTGTACACAAAGAATTTGTTAACCTTCTAACATAGCCTGGATAGTCACCATGTGTAACTTTCTGTATGGGGAAGTTACCACAAGCCTAAACCATGGCTCGACAGAATGCATCTGACGCCCAGTTACTATTGTTCAGGTTATTATACTACCTACATATAATTATGACATCTGCTGCAGTTTCCAGTATTACTTGCTACAAAAACATCTTGTATACCCTCACAGTGGTTGAGATTTAACTAAATAGCTTTCATTTTCTAACCGTTGATTGCTTTCCCGCCTGGTACATTAGACAGTTCCGACTTTCAGACATGTGGGTTATTATTTTTACTCCCTTTTTAGACAATCCTTGACGAAGTGTTATATCTTTCCACACCTTCTACAGACTTTTGATTTGTCGTTATCACCTCTACAGCGTGCTGCTCGATGGCAGCATCAGACTGGTTCCATTTTTTCTGGTCTTCAACAGAGCATAAACCAACTCTTATTCTGCCAGCTATTATCACTTTTTTAGGCACACCAACAGGGAGATTAAGTTCCACCAATTGAGTTGCACAGTATGCTCTTTTGAGGTGCTTCACAGAAGCAACACCTTTAGCTGCCGGAAATTGCCATTTTAAGAGCCTCATAAACTGCCTGCAATGTGTGATTTTGTCTACGCCCCTAACCACGATTACGGTGGCTTGCTACATAGTTTTTTAGTATAGTTTTGCGCTAACCACAGTTTTCTGTTGTTGCCCATTGCAGTTTGAGAGTGGTCCCTCTTGTATTGTAATTCCAAAAGTAAATGATTTGCCTTTAGAGACATTCATTAAATATTCTCACCCAAGGTCCTTAAATCTCGATTAGCGAGATTATTTTTAGCCCCAGACTAGCTGCAGCCTATGGGGTCGAGAGAAGAATACCTGCTGCTCCAGCACAAGTAACTGAATTTGTACGCGTATCATGAGATAAGAACGGATGTAAGAAAAAAAACAAGTGAACTAAACAGACTCTGGCGACCCCCGAATGCGAAAGAACCACGATCACCCCGTCGAACCCCCACCTTCAATCACACCTTCACACGCCCTCACACCTCATACTCACACACACACACACACATGCACACCAACACCCATACCTTCATCCATACACGTCGATAGTCATACCTGCTCACATCTATTCAAGGAACTACGATCAGTTGATCGCAGGCCAAACGTAGTATTTAGGATTGTGATTTTCGTTTTTTTGTATAATCGAATCTTAAACCTCTGACAGTGGATTTTATTGGTAATTAAACTAATTTCATTTCATCTTAGTATGATGCAAATCCTTCCCTTTTTGTCTTCATCAAGTGCCTTATAGTACGAAAAGAACATAACCCAAAAAAAAATATTCGTAAAGATATATATGTATATATATTTGAACAATTTTTAAGTTGTATATATGCAACAAAAAAAATCTTTAAATAATAATTTTGTTCCCTTTTGTTTATAATATCGTAAAAGACCATAGCTACTAGTTAAAATACCAAAAAAATACACCAAACTTTTAGGCTGAAAACCATGCCGATCTTTAACCGAACTATTTTTTTGGAATAAATAGACGCCACATTCCATTGGATAATGCTTGTTGTAGTTCATCTGTTGATATAAGATCTTTTCGATCTATGACAACTGGTTATACCAATAAAGAGAGCTGTATCGACATTGATTCACACGCACAGGCATCACAGGAACACCCACATACTCACACTCATATGCACACGCATGTATACCCACATACATACATCCACCCTTCCATGACTATACGAGCATGCACCTACACCCGCAATCACTCATACGTACATATATACCCATATATATAAAAAAAGAATATGACTCACCCCATAGTTAGTCCAGATCCCTACTCAATGTTATCCCGTTAGCCGGTCATCATGAAGTCCATTATCGGAGGTATGAATGGTGAAATTCGAATGTTTATCTGATACCAGTTCTCAATCCGCCGCGTTAATCTAACAGTCCTCTGTGATCAAATTGTGACACTCAACAGTAATCACCTAGTAATTATCATCAGCATCAGTAGTCCAGTGGTAATAGATATATATTAGGATCTTCCGTGATCCACTTGATTCACAACAATAGAGGCCAATAATCAAATCGTAATGCTCCACTGTGATCCGATAAACATAAACATCAGGATCGGTAAATTAGATGTGAAGAACTTCCATGATCCGCATAAATTCAAAATAATAATACTCAATAGACTATACATATACATCAACTGATAGTGATTTGGTTTCGAATATCTGTTTCAATCCAGTACATGGGGTGAATGCCAACAGTTTCAAATTACAGTTGACCAGATGGAACGATTGTATAAGAACGTTTCGTAATACCACGAGGACAGCAGTGGTATCTGTAGATAGAAATTGTTTGGCGACACGCTACAAGTATCAGTGCGATTGAATCACCTCCGAATTTCACAACCCGTTTTCAGGGTTGTCACTGATCATGCACCATGGATCAATCAAGTACACGAACTATAGAGCTTGTATCATCTTTAGAACACCATAGCCACAATTAATAGAGTTTGTTATATTGTTCGGTCTACAAATTTTTATTGCACCGAGAAAAGCGAACACCATTTTGTTTCTTAGGGTTAAATTTTTCTTTTTTTATTATTCGTTCGTTTTGATTTTATTATTCTATTCTTTATCTTACGGCGAATCACACAAAAAATTTATCTATACTGATTTCTACCGTTAACTAGAGAAAAATGGGTTTTCCATTCACTAAGAATTTTAGAGTCAACTCACCAATGATAAGAAAATGGGTTTTCCATTCACTAAGAATTTTGGAGTCAACTCACCAATGATAAGAACATACCTCAGCACCAAAAGAGGAATGTATTCGGCTCGCCAATCGTGTAACCACACAACGGTAGAACTTCTCGTAAAAAATTTTCTTATTCAATCCATCCAAAGAAAAAACACAAAAAAAAAATTCATCAGCCAACTATAAGTTTTTATATCATGACGATCGACAATCAATTTTTTTGCAGACGTCGAAATTCTATCATCAGCTGTGTGTTTATTTGGGACAAAAAGCCGACTAAGAGGCAAATCATGTCTTCAACCACGTATTTTTAATAAAAACAAAACTCCGTTTTTACACCTCAATAAACCGATAACCACGATAATTCTGTTTATTGATTATTTTCTTTCGTTAAATATGTGTACCCACTAAAAGTGTCTTCACTATTAACCTGTACTAAAACTGGCAGGGAATTATAAACAGAAACATCTATTACGCAACGATTGTAGGAAATTACATTCTACAACACAAAGCAAAAGCTACTCAAAACGTTCATGACACTACGATGAACGAGACGCAATCCATTGATTGATTCCTCTATCTTTTGGGAAATAGAGCGAATTCTAATTAGGGAAATTGTGTTTTTTTCTTTTCGTGTTATTGTACCCCTACAGAATTCATACAACCAACAGGTATTAAAAGAGAGATCTTCAAAAAAAAATTATGGAATAATAATGATTGTAAGAATTATATACGAAAACAGTGCGATTACGAATCAAATTGAATATAGGAAATTACATTGGGAAATAGTACACAACTGTTTTAGGACAATTTTTAAACGGAGACCATTGTAGATGGCGATTATGGTTTGAGTATAAGAAACTATGGTTAAAGGAAAAACGAAAATAATTATGAAAGTCTCCGCCAATGCAAATTTGATGCGTGTGAGAAAGTAATGCATCTCTAAATCAAGGGAATTAAACAACTGCTTCGTTGATCACCAGATAACTTCGTTACACTCCCTAAATCAACCAGCAATCGTCTCCATTCACCGTAATTTTTAATCCCTCCAGATCCGAATTTTGTTCCACGTAGTAGGTTTTGTTTAATTCTACCACCGAGTGGTAAAGGCTACCCTAAAACCATTCCCAACCTGAAAAACAGACGTTTGTGTCGCTCCTCTTATATACGCACATCATGTTTTCTTTTTTGGCTCCACCCCAGGTGTGCACCGTTTGTTTTCGCTCGGAAATTTTAAGTTGTTTATCTTTATCGTTGCAAAATCCGAGATTCGACGTCCACGCCGTGCTGCTGTAATGAAGAGCTTTCTCATTGGCGAACCAATGAGAATGGCATAGCAGGATGCGTACCTAGAGTTATTTAATGCCGTAACGACTAAGGCTCAGTCATCGTGGATTTGATAGATTGTTACCTGCTGCTTCAACACAAATACAGAAATGTACGAAATTACGTGAATAAACAGAAGGGGAAACAAAACGAATGGAAAAATGAAACTCTAGCGACCCCTTTTGCGAAAGAACCACTATCAGCGCGTTCAACCCCCACAATCATTCCCATACGCCCACACACTTACGCTGCATACACGCCAACATTCACCCACATACTCAGACTGCGAAGCAAGACAACCAAGCTCCAAGACTCGTAGCAAGCACCGCCAATGGTAGTAATCAAGAATAAGTTGTATTGCTGCCATCTGATCAATATGATACAGCTCGTAAGCCACTGTCATTGCTGGTAAACGGCGAATCACACCTTAGAGCACGGGAGAACGACACACGCTATATTGAAAGTCTTCATTGTTTATTTCTTTGTGCCTTATTAGTACATTTCCAAAATTTATAAAACCATACGTAATCACCCTAAATCACCAAAAAAATCATTTACCGCTCAGAAAAAAATGTTATAATGCATTTGTAAGTCAAATAAATATTTCAAAACCAATTTAATTAAATACCTGTAGTTTACAGTTGGTTAATGTATAATACGGTTAATAAATATAAAACATGACAAGAATTTGTTTTTTTTTGTTTGGTTTTCATTTTATTTGAGATTGATTTTTTTTTAATTACTTAAAAAAAAAAATTAATAAATTTAGGTAATAAAAGTTAATATAGTAAAAAGAAAATGTATTTGGAAAACTTAGTATTACCTCGGAGCAAAAGTATTTTGATTATAATCATTTCCAATTTATACTGAATGTGTCTCGCTACACGCATCGCCAGCTCACACACACACACACACACGCCACGACAAGCTAGCCCCCATTCATTCACTTGTACACCCTTTCACGAGCATTCACACTTCTACGTTAAAAAAAAGTAATTAAATTAAACAATGTTCACTCACCCCATGATTAAATCCTCCAGGCTTCAAAGGCTTGAGGTCTTAGCCCTCCATCCGCAGCGAGAAATCCCAGCAGGTAAGTAGAAATGTTGCGTTGAAATACGGCAGTAATAGCAAAAATTCTTATATGAAAGTTGCGTTGCAATACGGTAGTAATAGTACGAATCTTCTATTAATGTTGCGTTGAAATACGACAGTAATAGCAAAAATTCTTATATGAAAGTTGCGTTGTAATACGGTAGTAATAGCACAAATCTGCTATTAATGTTGCGTTGAAATACGGCAGTAATAGCAAAAATTCTTATATGAAAGTTGCGTTGAAATTCGGTGGTAATAACAAAAATTTTATTTAAATGTTGCGTTGAAATACTGTAGACAATACGGTAGTAACAGCAAAATTTTTATTTAAATGTTGCGTTGAAATTTGTTCGACTAAATATAACGGGTGTAACAGTAATTATGTCGGTGATTGTTCAAGTAAATGGTAATCCACCAATCGAGGTAATAAAACTGCCGAAGCAGTAAAAAATATAACAATGATTGGTTAAATTGTTGGAAATAGTATAAGTGATATAACCAAATTTTGTTGTACTGGTTAGAAATGTAATAACAGATGCAACAATAAATGAAGTCGTCAATTGTCAGCACTAATATAACGGACCGACCTCTCGCCGTTAATAAGCATAGATTGTTGTCATGATATACAAACAAGTAACTAATTTTGTACCATCCAAGCACATTATTTTATTGAACCTTTAGTTATTACCTTATGTTCTATTTGTTTTACTTACGATATAACCAAAAGAAACGAACTACTCACTATACAAATTATTTTGAAGGACAAACACAACATAAATATTATTCTTTCAGTATCTATCCGATTATGAAACTATTTAATCGCTTCATTTTACTTAGTATAATTTTCACCACAAATGAATACCCAAACATCATTTAGAAGTATTTCTGGTTTTTATACTATTAACCATAAAAAAGAATTACATAAAATTAAACTTTGATATGTACAGAGACAATAAAAAACACATTTCAAATATTTTCATCCATTAATGGGCAATGCAAAGAAATAAAATAATTTTCTGAACTTAATTTCAATTTCACTAACAATTTGTACAACAACATTAAGATTTTTTTCTTTTTTGTATAATTTAACTAAACCAATTAAACAATTGCACTATCATTAACAAAGAAAACTAACTATTTACACTAAAAACAAATTTATCAAGTACATCCATTTTGAGTAACATCACGAGACCAACATTAGTGATACAAGAGATAAGAGACAAAAGATCGTATAGTCATCTCTTATATAGTAATTTTAATATCGAAAATTTGACAAAGTTTCTTTTTTGAAGGGAAATTTATAGAATGTTAGTACATTTTCCGTCTAAAAAAACTGTTTGTTATTTTGTAATACATAATATTGTAAGATTATTTCACGAAATAAGCTATTTCCAACGCATCGCGAAGAAACATGAATATATTAGAATAGATCAAACGTAAGTTCAACCGATTTTATGATGTCTATGTATTATGAAATAATAGCTTACAACCGTATTACAGTAAAATTTAGATTAAATTGATAAAAATGCCTATATAAGAAATATAATACGTTTTGAAAACAATTGCTAAACTGATTGTAGGATAATGATTGTTAGACAATAAAACGATTGGACAAATATGCACAGCGGTTTGAGGTTTGAAAACATTTAGAGCCATTACGGTTAGTGTCCGGAGAATTCAAATTTATGTAGTATGGTGAAGTAATGCTGATGAAAACGCAGTGTGAGTCAATAATAGGATATTGTAAAGGAAATACTATGGTTAATTGTTTTATGCTAAGAACAAATTTGTGTCACGGAAACTATATGAAAATAGGGCTATAGATTGTGAATGAACGAGAAACTATTATGAACTATGCGTGGTAAGCAAAATTGTGTTTTATGAGAAGATAGACATTACATAAATCTGAAACCTTACTGCTCTACGTTATCATACTCCAGTCTACATAACACTGCCTGGGTAATGCTGACAGAATAAGGTCAGTGTATTGGAGACAAGAAGAGTAAAAACTGCTTAGTCAATTACGCTACATCACGGTGAATGGGCGCCTTAAAGGGGCGGCTTGGAGCGGTCGTCTGTATTGGATCAATCGGTTTGCTATTTAAACGTGGAAAAAGGTTGTTTCTGGTGACCTTAATATGCAGAACGAAGCCACGACAATTTGGGTTGGGCCTAAGGTTAACACCCGGTTAACACATCACTTGGACGTGAAAGAGGAACAGACTACCGAATCGTACATAGAACGTGTGCCGCGTTTAGAAACAGAGGCTGAGAGGTATAGGATGGATATTATTGCACTGCAACAAATTAGACAGCTGATAATTGTGAACCAAGATTAGGATAGTCACTCTCTATACTGTAGTGGTCATCTTTCTCGAAGAGAATTTGGAACTGGCTTTCTTGTTGGTGCTCGCATACAACAAGCCGTGATGAAATTCATCCCGGCCAGTGAGAGGATCTGTTACTTACATGTACGCGGTACATATAACAATATTTCTCTTATTGCCGTGCATGCACCTACTGAAGCTAAGACCCTCGACGAGAACGGTAATTTCTCCATAACACTGGAAGAGGTTATGAAACAAACACCAACACGCGACTTCATTATGGTTCTTGGTGACTTTAATTGGCAGGTTGGAAGAGATATATCTTATGAAAATATGGTGGGTCCCAACAGCAAATGAAAACACTAGAAATAAACGTGAACCCTTTACGAATGTAAACCCTTGACTTAAACGTGAACACAAAATGACGAATCACATTTATCTGTATTTGAGCGTAAGATCCTACGCTACATTTTTGGTCCTCTTAAGACAGGCGATGGAGAGTATAGAACCCGGTATAACTTTGAGATCAGAGACTTACTTGAGGGTCCTGAAATAATAGGTTGTATCCGTTCTAATACGATTGCTTGGTTTGAGCATGTTCTACGAGCCGATTCACAGTCTGGAATGATTAGGAAAATGTACGTTAGTACCCCAGGGAGTGGGCGACCGCCAGGTAGACCACGACTACAATGGGAGACCGACGTAATAAACGACCTTAAAAAAATCAGCGGCCATGGTAATTAGACGCTGTTGCGAATGACCGTGGTGAATATTCAAAGCTGATTAGCCTGGCAACATGGATCATGAACGCCGAGAAAAAAAAATCTTTGTCGTTATAGTACAGCTTTTATTTTGTTGATTGTGACGATGGATCCAAACTCGTTCTGGTTTTCAGTGTTACTTACATCGTAGTTGCCGGCTATTCTATTAGTTAGATAAATTTTTTTCACCAAACAACCAAGACAAAAACATAACCTCAAATAATTCGTTGCCCCAAACGCTTTTTGGCAGCCTTAAAAAACAAATGACATAAAGTCATCGTTATGGTTCCTACTTTTACAGAAACATCGTGAAATTTTCTGCATATCATCAAATTAAATTTTTTTACAACATCTAAATTAAGTTCTTTCAGTAAATCGAAAAGTTACAAACAATCGAATATTTGAAACTGCTGTTGACTCGGGACTGATAATTTTATATTTTTATATATGTTTTTCTTACTTCCTGTCACCACATATTTGATAATGAAAAATTAGGTTATGCAAAAAAAATGCATTTTGTTTTTAGGGCTCCGTTTTTTATACGGAACACTATTGGTGAGAGTAAAACGAGTTTTTCACATTATATCGATTATCTCGCAAACTATAAATGCTATGGACTTGAAATTTGAGGTGCGTATTAAACTAATTAGTCCACATAAAATGACGGATACAAATAAAACTAAAGTGGTTTTCGTTTGGTTTACAGGGCTGCGATGTGAGACCTTTGAGAAAATACATTTTTTTATAGATTCAAGTAGGGTATCATATGAAACGGCTTTATTTCAGTATTCCATAAAAATTTATTTTGGAATTTTACACCTCACCATTTTTTGTATGATTTTGAATAATGACGTTTTTTTCGTGTTTTCTTACCTCAATTAGCTCCGAACCTAACTGATCGAAAATTTTCAAATGTATTTGGAATGATAGAAAAATTAGTACATTTTTAATAAAAAAATATATAAAAGTGTCATATTCTCATAATTAGATTTATTAAGGGGGTGGAAATGAGGAGGGGTAAACACACTATTTAAAATGTAGTCAAGTGGGATGTCATTTGAGAGAGCACTTTATTTAAAAAACATAGCAATTTTTTTTAGAATTTCGCGATGCACAGTTTTTGAGTTATTTGAAAAAAAAAGTGCAACTTTCAGACAGTCCTCTCCCTACGTTTCGACACTGATTGACAAAAAAATTTGAAAAAATTCTCAGAGTTAGGAAATTTGGTAAATTTTGTATGAAAATTATAGCGAGGTCTCAAATAATTATATTTCTGTGTGTTTAGCGGACGGGGTTAGAGAGGGTAAAAAAAAACTTTTTTGACCCAAGCAAGTTTGATGTCATATGAAAGAGCACCTAATATAAAATTCGTTGCAATTTTTTTTAGAACTTTGCGATGCAAGGTTTTTGAGTTAAGGACAAAAAAGTGCAAAATTCAGACCGTTTCGCTCCCTACGTTGCGACGATGATTGACAGAAAAATTTGAAAAAATTCACAGAGATGGGAAAGTATGTAAATTTTGAATGAAAATCATAGCGAAGTCTCGAATAACTATATTTCTGTGTGTTTAGGGGATGGGGGTGGGGAGAGTAAAAAAAACATTTTCGACCCAAGCGAGTGGGGTGTCATATGAAGGAGTACATAATTTAAGAAACATTACATTTTTTTTTTAGAATTTTGCGGTGCACAGTTTTTATGTTATTGAAAAAAAAATATTTTTAGTATGTAGCCTCTCCACCCCTTTAAATTTCAACACTTGATTGACCGACAAAATAATCAAATTTAAACCATTTACAAGCTGGTGTAATTGAATCTTTCTTGAGTTACCATAAACATCTATGGATGAGATTTAACCTAAATTAACATTTTTTGAGTCCTTTTTGACCAATGAAGATTTGATTGTAATTCACTATTGACATGTACAATTAAACATTTATTTTGTTATGCGTCTTTGGTATGGAAATATAAAGACATTACAACACAACTTTTGTCAATAATTTTTGATATTGTGTTCTTTTACATTCACGGAACCCCTTAACGAGTGAATTTTATTCGCATTTGTCTGACTTTTTTTTTACATTAGATTGGTACATTTGATTTCCCATGGTTCTGTAAAATTGAAATGAAAAAGCTCCCGACCCCCTGTTTATTTAAGAACTTCCAGACACATCATTTGATTTTTATGAAATTCGGAACCAAAACTTTTGGCGTGGTTTCCAATAGAATGAAATATTTTTGGTAAAATTAGAGAATGTGGTGTAGAGAGAAAAGGAGGACGTCAAAATAATGGTTTAAATGAAACTTTAATAATAAGTGACCAGATACTTGATTTTGATGAAACTTGGTACAAACCTTCAATGTATTTTACCATAGTTCTTGTTTTAATATAATCTCTATGGCTGTTATTAGTTTTGTAATTATTTTTGATTATTACAAACCAATTTTGTGGAAACTACAATCTGAAAAAAAATTAGGTGCATCAACACTTTAAAACGCATGTTGTTGTGAAACCTTAATCTTAAAAGGTTTTCATGTGTAGGGTTGTGATACATATTGTAATTCCTCCAACGTAAATTATTTTATTTAAAAAAAAATTCCAAGACAATATCTATACTGTAAGAAAATGCCAACGATTGAAAACTTTATTAAGAAAACTTCCCATTGCTCTCCACTTTCTTTATGTTAAACTTTTTTTGTTATATATTTACTTTTTATTAATTTAAAACTAATTTATTTAACTATTCATTTCACATCTAACATAAATACAATAAATAAAGGACGCTTTTAACGATTTATCATTATTTTCTTCTATTTTCCATAAAAATTTTTTTTAACTAAATCATAATCTTTTAACAGTCACGATTTTTTTCTTGAAATATATTTATTTTTTTAAAAAACTAAATTGAATATGTTCCGGAAATGAAAAACTAAGAAAAAATAAAATATAATATATAAATATATTGTAAAACAAATTTTCACTGCGATATAGGAGTGAGAATCCAACAACAAATATTTCAGAAAAAAAAAAAACATGAAAACACACCCAATTTGTGTTATTTATTTCAAACAATTATTTTGCATATTGTTATCTGACTCAATGTGTTAGTTTTTACTTTGAAGATTTAAAATTTATTTTTTGTTAGACAATAAAATATAACAAATGATTGTGACACTTTTCTATTATTTCTCATATTACATTATCGTCTCATCTTCACATTATTATTTTTTTTATTGTAATAAATAATACCTTTCAAGTAGTCTATTGTTATTAACAATAAAATTTATATTATTTGTTATAAAGAAAGATTTTGTCTGATTTAGTCAAATTGATAATTTATCAGTTTTTCTTTTATGACTTTTTTGCTACTTAATCCAAGCTTAGGAATTTTATATAATCGAGCACTAGCCCAATCGTAAAACTACTTTGAATTAATATTTTTTCGATTAAATCCGTTTTGTGTGGCCTGTTTGTTTCTTATCATTATCTTATATTAACTTAAATGGATATATTCAATAAATAAAATATGTTTTTATTGATAGTTTTAATAGTTTTGGTATAATTTACATAAAATACTAAAATTTTCATAAAAATATAATTTTTCATCTCTAAAAGTTATTTTAGATTATAATTAAAATTCTATTAACTATTCAATCCATTTCGTGTTGTTCTTTTTTATTTTTAAAAATTTAAAATAATTTTAAATTAGGAAATATCTTATACGGATTTGCAGAAAAACAGAAAAGAAATAGTTTTTTAGGTTCGTCGCTTATTTTAACTTAAGTCTTTCGTACGTAATTTTATTTTATTTTTTGTTTTTGTATTTTTTTAGGTGTATTCTCCGGATAAGAATTTTATAATAATATAAAAAAAATTGAATAAAGAACAAAACACCGGCGGCATTTAACTGCTGTAATGTAGAAGAAAAAAAATCAACGATTTTGTCTCCTCATTGTTTATGATTATCTTTGGCTACCATACAAAGTTATTAAATTTTTCTTATTTTCACTTTAGTTATTATGGGGTACATTTTCATATTTAATTTTGTGTTACATTTTTGGTTGAATTATTTATTTTTTATAATAAGATTGAAATTATTTCAAATTAAAATATTAATAATTGAAAGATTATGTTAAAGCTTTTGAGTTGATCTCAAGACATCTTTCTACCAAAACAAGATTAATTATCATTTCATAAAATATCGTCACTTTGTAAAAACTCAATTTTTCAACAAACTGATTTAATCCCTACTTCATTAATTTTTGATCGATGAATTCCTTGAATTAAACCAGGATAAATGAGGGATACATTTCATTGTTGAATTGAAATTATTTTAACTTATATTTTCTTAACAGAACATTCTTAAAAATGATTAATGAACATAAAATTGTAAAAAAAGGACAGATTTTTGTTATAGTTTTTGTTTCTTTACTCATTTACAAAAAAAAAAAAATCGAAAAGTTTTAAAATTTAAGAATCAAGATGAAGATTTTATATTTTTGGTACAACAAAAATCTAAAGAAATAACATCAAATTCAAATTATCGTTTTTCTTGTAAGAAGTTAATTTTTTTTGTGGTTGTGTGTTATATTCTGTTGTTCATCATCATCATCTTCTTGATTATCGTTGGAGTTTAATTTTATTTTATTATTTTATTTTTTTTTCTTAATTTCTTAACATTCAGTAAAAAAGTGGTATACATATATATAGGTTTTTTTTTATTATTTTGATGGTTAATAATAATAATAATAATAATAATACAAACACAACATTCAAGAGGAATCAAAAAAAAAAAAACTTTAAATTTGGATAGCTTACAAATTTGAAAATAATTGCTTTCAACATAGAGTCGTTTGAATAAATGTCTTAACTTTATTTTTTTTATCTCCATATATTCAACCAAAATAGAAAAAAGAACACAATTTTTTTCAAAATGGTTGAGATGTCTTTCAAAAAGACATTAAATTTATTTTTTGAACTTTTAAGTTTAATTCAATTGAAATTTATGCAATGAAGGTAAATGTAATTTAGCAAACTACAAAAATTTCTAATTTTTTTCATACATCGTTTTATTCGAATTTATAAAATAAGATGTTTGTTGAAATATTCTAAGTAAAAAAAAAAATTCTAAAATTTATATAATAATATGGTTTATATGAGAATGTCAATAAGAAATCTTGTTTAGATTTATGATCGTTTGGAATAGAAACACAAAAAAAAAAAACCAAATTTAACTTAAGGCTGATTTTAGTATTAGGAATTTGGGTTTCATTTTTTTTTATAAAATTAAAATTTTGTAGATAATCTTCTACGAATTGAAATTTATTAGTCGATTTGTGGTTGAAAAAGAAGTTTATGCGGATGTTTTTTTTCTAAGGATTGTTAAAAAAATATTATCGATTAACTATTTGGTTATTTTATTTTTCTCACCATCTTCATTTATGATTAGAATATTGCAATGAACTTCATTTCATATATATCATAAAAAAAAAAAATAATGTTCAGATCTTTGCAAAACATTTTACTAACAAAATTCTTTAATTTTTCTGTTCAACAAAAAAAAAAACAATATTTTTTCTATAACTAACATTAAAATCAATTTATCAAAACAGCAAGATACTTAGAAGTTTCCAATTATTTATTCAAATTATTCCTTCATCAACTATTGTTTTTATATCATCCAATAATATTAAATTTTTTCAACAGGAAAAATTAAAATTATTTTCATAATTGATTAACGTTATTAATTTAATTAATTGTTAACCAATTTTGAAAATATTAAAAACTGTCACTACACTAGTGATGACAAAATGTTTAGTTTTTAGAATTAATATTATTTCTGTTTGTTTATGTTTACATGCATGGGATTTTTCATTTCGCAAAGTAATATATGTGTTATATTGATTCTCGTTGGATATGGTTGAATGCTCTATCAGAAACGCAAATAAGTTTCAAGAACAATGTGTGCGTAAGTTATTTAAATAAAATATTTTTTTTGCGTTACTAACATCTTTTAGCTTACAAATGGTGACCCTAGCCTTATGGCGCTAGAAAAACTGGCGATGTTATTGTCGAGCAAATGTTGGAAATATGCAGGAAGCAAAATTCATTAAGCATGAAACACTTATGCTTAATCCTTTTGACGGAAACATATTTTTATTTGATTTTAATTATTTATAAATTTTAGTTAAAAAAAAATAATAGTAAAACAATAATAACTAAGATTGAGGGTACTGCTATTGGCTGTAAAGAGTTTATTCGCCAGCAATCCATAGATATCACCTTGTTTAGTGATTTCTTACTGCTATTACCAGTGGTACATGATATCTCCTGTTAACTCATGTGTCAATAGCTGAGACTGGAGTACGCAGAGTTGTCACACAGGTTAAGCTTAGTTTCTTTGTTAAGAACAAAATTACAAGAATTTAAGTTGAATTTAGGAAATGCTTATACCTTTTCAACGAGTTCTATGTAAAAGCTTTTTAGCAATGCCATCGAGGGTAAAATATTTTCGATATACTCTCTGTCGTCACAACTAGCAATTTGTTATTCGAATATATCTTATTTAAAGGTGGATCTATACTTATATATAATACAATACAAAGTAAAGGACTTCAACTGGAACTGGACTTTACAACTGTCTGGAATAAAAATAAAACACCACAGTTAAATTTTAAAATATGATCTTTAAGAATTTTTTAAAATAAAAAGTGTTGTGTTATAGGGTTTACAAGATGTGTTACAACAACACATAAATACCTTTTCAGACCCAGGTCCCACAAAAATTTACGCTCTAAGGTGTTGTTGAACGCTTGTAATGGATTAGGTGTTTTCGAATCCGTAGGTACGAAAACTTAAATTTTTCATCTATATATGGTCCAGACTGCCTGGCAGGCTAAGCTTCTCAGTCGGAAAGGGGGTTCTAACAATCGTTGGACCAACACTACCGTCTACAAAAAATGTTGCAGTCCTTGATGATGAAAAAAAAACCTTGAGATATTGAATTTGAAGTGCGACCGGGAACCACCAGTAGCCAAAACTTAGTAGGTGAAACCTAAGCAAAACGGTTTATTCAAGGAATAAGCTATATTCCCAACAAACAATTAGTTTGAATTCAAACTATTCTTCAAACCGTTCTTTTGACGTTTAATGATATAAAATAAAACAAATAATCTCTAATACTTTCAGACTTCATAAAAATAAATTTTGTTGTATTACGCAGAGATTTCCGAATTTTTTATGAAGTAAGAATTGAATGTTATTTTCCATACGTAACAAACAACGTAAATAAACATAGGGCATTTAACTTTTGGATATCGATCAAGCCAACAAGCGCCAATTAAAAGATTTTTAGATGAAAAATTTAGGGTCACCATTGTCAACAATCCAAAATGATTGCTCGAACAATATCCCGTTAACGACAAACGAAAATTATGCAGCGAATTAATTTTATGCGTTCAATCAATAAAAATCATAATTTAAATTTTAGGCATTGTTGAACCAAATTTCTCAGCAAACTGTAAATGGACTTTTAAGAATTTTGGCGGATTTTGGCGTTGATGGACTGTCAATGATGCGAGACGCGTTTCTATCAAACGCTTTGGTAATTAAATCACCAATTCAAGAACGAATCAACTCCAAATGGTTGGGTCGTTCTAAGATTTCTCCCGAGTCTTCCAATATATCCAACCGTTTTATCGTTTCGTAGTCAGAACCATGAATAATCATTGGAAGTCCAAAGATGGTAAGGTAAGGCGAACAACCTATGATTTGATGCAGCGACCTTCGTAATGCACAGGCAATCTCGCTTAAGTATTGATCCCTAGTAAGTATGTTTATTCTCAAGGTAAGCACGGATGCGAGCGAGGACAGTGCGGTTCACCCGCGCAGACGCGTTGGCTTGAGGAGAATTGACGGCAGTAAATGTGTGTTTCACACCCCTACGTAAAAAACCCTCGAACATTTTGCTTTTAAATTGTGACTCATTGTCAGATACCACAACTTCTAGGCTACAATAGGCTACATTTTCTAAGGCCCAGCATATAGGTTCCGAGGTAAGCTTGCGAAGAGGAAACAAAAAAGGGAACTTTGTAAAATGGTCCAACACTACCAGAATTGCCACGTGTCCTGTTTTCGGTCGTGGATACGGACCAAGGATAGTGATCATAAGAGCACGTAAGCTAGCATTCGTAGCCTTGCTCGTTTTACACACTTCACATTCTTCAATATACTCACTAACCTGGTGTACGATCCGAGGCCAGTAGTAAAAACGTCTTAATTGGTATAGAGTTTAAGCAACTCTACCATGAGATGAAGTCGGACAATCATGAGCCTGAATGATTAATTCAGAAATGATTGGTTCAGGAATTCACAATCTCCAGACGCTACGTGAGTAGTGAATCAACCCCAGCAAAATTTGACTTCTTGTATACGAGACCTTCAAACACATATAAATCTGGCAATGATCCATCCGAATCAGTATTAATTCGAATTAAGTTTAAATACTCAGCTGACTCAAAAGCATTTGAGTCCATATCCAATTTAATCAATTCCAAGCTATTACCCGCAATCCCTTCCACTGAAAACGCCCTGGAAAGGACATCCGGTACAGTGTTCAAACTGCATCGTTAGTTTTCAATTATAAAATCAAATCCTTGCAGCTTAAGGCTCCATCAAGCCAAACGACTCGACAAATCCTTCTGCTACATTAATCATTTTAGAGACGACTGAACAGTGATGATTTTAAACGCGTGACCCTCAATAAGCACGAAATTTTTTTAAACCTAAGATCGCAGCTAGGCATTCTTTTTCGGTATCTGAGTAATTCCGTTGGACTGAGTTAAATTTTTTCGACATAAAGGCAATAGGGTGCTCTAAATCCTCACTCTCCAACTAGACCAATAAGCAGCCCACACCATCATTACTCGCGTCGCATTGTAGAATAAACAGCTCTCGATAATTCGGATTTACCAGAGCTGGAGCTGAAGTGAGCGCAGTCTTTATCAAATAAAAGGCCACATCGGCTTCAGGCATCCAGACTAACTTCCCGGTGGATTTTTTCAGTAAATCCGAGATCAGTGCCGTCAACGAGGCAAACCCACCCAGAAATGAACCGACGGTAATAACCGGTCATTCCTAAGAATCGTCGAATTTGTTTCACCGTTTTGGGAACGGAAAACACGGCGACGGCAGCTGTTTTATCTTAGTCAATTTTTAAAATCCCTCAACCCACTACGTATCCTACGTACTACACTTCTTGAATCAGAAATTTACTTTTTTCAATGTTAATCGCTAAGTTCGTGCGTCTAAGACACTTTGTAATCTCTGCTAATACTTCCACATGCGTAGTGAATGTATCAGTAATAACCAAAAGATCGTCCAAGTGGACAAAGACGCACGACCTCAACTTAGGAGGAATCACCTGATCCATCAGTTTGGTCAATGTTTGGGGCGCATTGCATAATTCAAAAGGCATGCTAGTGAATTAGTACAATGGCCGTCCAGGAACCGTGAAGGCAGTTTTTTCTCTTGAAGATTTCTTCAAAGTTATCTGCCAGAAAGCGTCTTTCAAATCCAGACTGGATATAAAATTTTTTTGAGGCAGACGACTCAGGATACCATCAATTTGGGGCAGTGGATATGCATCCTTTTTGGCAACGGGGTTGATTTTCCAAGAGTCGAGACAAAGTCTAACTTTGCCTGGATTTCGCACAAGAACTACCAGGGAACTAACTACCGGGGCACAAGAACTACCGGGGACCAAGGTCTAAAACTTGGCTCAAATTTTCACATTGGCAGCATACGGTCCAGTTCTTCTCCCATCATTCTTTCGATGGCTGGTGATATAGGGTAATGTCGTTGCTTGATGGAGACAGCGTCGCCAACATCAATAAAGTGTTTCAATACGTGAGTAGAACCCAAGCGCATCTTCGAGAACAGTAGCAGAAGCTGGATCACATTCTGTACCTGTTCATCCTGATCACTTGTAAGCAAATCCATAGGCATAGAAAGGACTGGAGACTCACCCAACAGATGATCCATCAAGTTAAATTAATCGAAACAATCGATACCGAGGGACATGTCCTGAGTAAGCGATGGAATGATGTAAAATTAAAGGGATCTTTGACGACTATTGAAGGAAACCTTTGATTTAAGAATCCCAACAAACTTTTGACTCGTTCCGTCATCCGTGTTGACTTTGGCAGAAGCACGCCTAAACATGGTTGGAATATGCAACAATTCCTGTGCAAAAAGCCCACCCGTTTACTTCCACAAAGTATAACGTTGGTACGATATCGCAAATCATTCGCGACCATAACGATTGACGAAACGACCTTCGATCTAAATGATTTACGATTTTTCCAGAAACAACGCATTCGAAGACTGGATCTCGATGGTACTTTCGATACCATCATGGAATCTATCAAAAGTCTGGATCTTACATTCATGTACTCCTTAAGACGTGTTTGAGGTGTTTTGAGTGTTGACTAATTGTTGTACCATATTCTTGGTTTCTCGGTTTAAATAGAGTAAGCTTAGCTGGTCGGGTCAGTATAAGACATGGATGCGAAGATAATGTGTTGTAGATGTTGTAGACCGATAGTCTCTGATAGAGTATCAGTCAAGGTATTCCGTTGTTCCAAAACAATGGAGGAATGCGAACTGCCATCCACTGGAGAGAATGAGTGGTACTTCCGAGAACTGACATTTAACGTGCCAGTCCAATGATGGAAGGTGGACGTAGGAATAGTATTCAATCTGGAAGGTTGACAGTCATTCCAAGAAGTATAAAAGAAGCCAGCGACTGTATCTACTTCATTGGAAATAGTTCGGGTAGATGGTGATATATCTGACTGAGAGGAACCGACAAAGTAGTGATCACCATTAACGGGCTTGAAGGAAGTGAACTAGGTCAGATCATAACTCAGTGCAAAAAGTAGAACATCCGAATTTAATCTGGGGTGGAGATCGACTGAAGTGCTTGGTAGTCGACTCAGATTGAAAAGTTGATTGGCAGTCTGGCCAATGCGGACGATAGACATCAACTTTGCCACAGCCATAGCAAAATCGGAGTTCAACACAATAGTGATAATGTGACCCATTTTTCGGCAATTCCAACAAGCTAATGGAGGTTTTGATGGTGCTTACGGAGTTTGTGGTTGCAAAACGACTGAGTGGATATCAACCGGTGATAGAGGTATTGGGTTGTGTTCTACTAGAGAATCAACTGGCGTAGAATTTGAAAATATACGTGGAGCTGAAGACCTGATTGCAGAAACCTGACGAGCTGGTTGAAGAACACTATCTTGAGAACGGTGCTGTGCGTTTTGTCTCAACTTTTCACTATTCAAGCACAGCTCTCTTAAGTGATTAACATTGTGAATCATACTGTGAAGAATCTCTTTTTGTAGTTCGAGACGGAGATTGTTCCTTAAGAGACGTAACAAAGCGGCGTCACTAAAGGGAAACGAAAGACGATCTGCCAACCGAAAGATTTCGAAGATTCGAAGAACCTTGCTTTCTGGTCTTCATTGCATCTAATATCTTGTCATCAGTTCGACGATCTCTAAAGTTGGTACGTAGGGCTTGACAAAATTCATTCCCAATTATAACGTGCTGCCGGTGGAGATAGCGCCAGAACCATTCGGATCCATAGTCAGAAAATAATAAGTGTGCGTGAGTTTCCAAGATTTCATAATTATCTTGGAACTCTGAACTGATATAAATGATTAACGCGACAGCAGAACTCGACTACATCCATTCCTTCGACTTTACCGCTAAAGGTGATACCCCAGTTTCGAATCAAATTACTGTGTTTTGCATTATTCACGTTTCGTCGTTAATCTCGTGGTGGTGCTGGCTTAAACCCAGAAGGAAGAGGAGATGAGGTTTGTGGTTGCTGCATGTTTAACGTCACTGTGGCGTTCGCTAGAGGTTGTTCCCGTGCTGTAGTTTCTGGTTGTGGAACGGTCGCCGAACTAAAGTTATTTCTTAAACCCAGATTTCTGAGTTCTTCATGCTGCAAGGGATAATGACAGTCGTTCAACTTGGTCTGAAAACTCCTTTCTTAGATTATCAGCACTAATTACCTGAGCTCCACTAAATGCTTGATGATTAGATGCTCGGATGAGGGAACAATAGCCGTTTCGAGCAATAGCCGGAGTTCGAGCTTGATCTAAGCCATCACTAGCTTTCAGAGGTTTTTTCCGCAAGGACTCTTAACCGGCAATTCGGAAACTAGCGTTCTATGTGAACGAGTAATTCTTCTCGATAAAAACGCTCCAGATGGTACTGAAAATTGGCTGGTGAGTATCAATAGCCTCAGGTAGTCGCCGTACATTTTGCGCCGAGCATGGTGCCTGACAGGTAGGACAGTATTGGTCCGTTCCCAACCACTGTAAAATACACTGATCATGAAAAGTATGTTGAACAGAAGTTAATGCTATTAGACCCTTCGACAGGATCCTTCGGCTGATGACATATTTTTAAACCTCTGTGGATTGAAACCACCTAAAACTATGGATTTCGACAATCGATTTCATTTGTATGCAGTTTGGACAAAGAAGTCTTTTTGCGATCTGCTAGTATGACAGAGAGCGCGGGGTATCGACCATTTGACGGCTTGCGCTAGTCGATTGCCAAGTAAAACGGGGGTAAGAATAAGTTTGAGGCATGATGCTGCTGATTTCATCTAACCACTGTTGATGACGATATATGTAAAAGGGAATCAAGTTTTGATGTCAAATCTCAGTCATCCACAATTCGTACAGCCCGTTTTTGAACAGAGTCCAAGAAGGCCAAGATGAAAACAGAAGCAGCACCTCAAACTTGGCAACAGAACTTTATACAGGGACGAATATAGGGCTTATAAACATGGAGCAATTGGACTGAAAAATTTTTTCCATCTATTTAGGAGGCCGAGTTTTCTAGACGCGCTTTTTGCATCGCCATTACATGATCGTTCTAGAGTAGGTCATTTGAAACTGTGTCACCCACTAAACGAATGTTTTTACATCCACCTGTTGATTCATCACACATAAGAAATAAAATATCTTTGGGGAACTCGGTATTTGATCTGGAAACAATTAACAGTTGTGTTTTGGTAGAGTTGAAATTAACCAGGTTTGGTCACTTCAATCGGCGACTTTATTTAGGTCTTTATTCACGTTTATGGCAGCGTCTCTCTGGGCGGGATTAAATCGTTCGTGTTCTGTGTTCACAAATTCTTAATACTCTCTCATAAACCATCGTATACATTGTTTGCTTAAATATTCATGCCTCAAGACTTTCTGGTCGAGACGAGACTTTTCAACATTTAACAATGAGAACTTCCTTGTTTATGTCCATTTGTCTGGTATAGGAGGTCTACGTTAAACATGCATTGTTTCTTCCTCTAAATTCTATAAACTTGCTTTATCTAAATTTGTTATTGAGCCTTCTTAAAAAGAAATGAAACAGAAGCAAAACAGTTTCAAAGAAGATACTTGCTAAAAAATCTCATACTCCTGTGATCTTGATTACAGAAATTTTAATGCAAACTAGCAATGGAGAGGATTTTGTTGAAATTAGAATTTATATTTTTTAGCCAGCATTTACACAGTTTCAGCTATATGTATTAATTGTTTTTAATCATTCAATGACATCATCTGAAATTAAACATCTTGACTCTGTACTATCTTAAAATATCAAAGAAACAACTAAAAAAAAGTATATACGAATAAAAAAAAACTTACAATATGAAATTATTTTTCATTAACATCATGAATGCCAAACGATGACTTTACAATTCTATTAAGCATTAATTTATTTCATGATATTTTTTTGATTCATTTTACAGTAATTTTTGTTTAGCTAGATTGAAATTGTTCATGAGTTGATGAATTCAAAACAAGATTTAATTTAGAACAAGATATCAATTAAACACATTCAAAAAAAAAAATTCTCTGAAAAAGTAAAATTTAAAAAATTAGCTGCGCCATTTAAAAAAATTATAAACACTAAATTTACTAAATTTTTTTATCGTGATTATTAAGAATGCGAACTTTAGTAACTAAATAAATATATTATGTTGTGTAATTTTTTAAATTTGGTATCAATTTGAACGATTAAGCTTCTATAAAGTATTAATCACGAAACGAAAACTATAAAAATCATTGATTTTTTTTTCAAATTTTGAACCGTTTCAAATTTAAAGGTCTTACCTAAATTATTTGCTAAAACTATTCTCATATGAAGATTTGTCGCAGTATACTTTCTCCTAATAGTTACTATTAAGAATGAATCTATTATTCCCTAAGTCACGAAATATTTTTTAATCAATAAAACATTTAATATCTTTAAGCTTTCCATTTCAAATTGAAGGTTTTTTTTATTCCTTTATGTATGTGGAATTGAGCTCAGTGTTTTTTATTATTTGTTTGAGAATCTAATGAATAACGTTAAATTTGTTACGGGTCATGATGTGGTTACATCTTTGGAATTAATGATTAATTAATACAATTCATCCAAATTATGAAATGCATGTAGCAATAATATGATGACTAAAATTAACAAAATACATAATTAATATAACTTTTCTCTAGAATATTTAAATAAATAACTCGATTGAAGTAGGAAATAATGGTAATGTTAAACTTTAGAAAAAGAATAACAACAAGAAAAACAAATGTGTGTATACATAAATGATTTTGAATTGATTATCATTTGATGCCATTTTACAAAAGAATAATAAGAACAAAAACAAATTTATTATGTTATACAAGAGAATCGTACGTGGATGTGTGAATATTGAAGTGGTTGTTAATGATAGTTATTGAAATATTACTATTATTGTTTTTTTTTATTATTATTTGGTTATGAAAGAGTTTTTTGAAATAGTTTTGATTGAGTTTTAATTTTAATGGAATTTGATTCGTTTTTTTTAATATAAGATTTGGGTATTTGAAGTTTTGAAACACAAATTGGATGAGTTGAGTGGATTTTAAAGTAGACATAAAAATATTTTGTTGTTTTAGTATAAGCAAAGTATTCGTAGTTACTTCTTAACACAAATTAACCATAGATATTACCACAAAACAAATATCAAATTTATTACATTCTCAGTCAATATTCAATAGAACAAAAAAAAGTTGTAAACTTCAATAATAATTTGAATAAGTAAACACATAATAAAGTAAATTCAAATAATGAAAGTATTTTTTAGTCATTTTTTTAAATATTCAATGCTGGCTGGCTGGCATTTTATTTTGTTACGTAAATATTTCTACCAATAAAAAATGAATTATTTATGAATTGCATACGAGTGTTTGTGCAAAGATAAATTATTTATTTAAAAGTATAATTTAATAATAATAATAATTATGCATTCATATTCTTCTTTTGCTCGTTTCAATTTTCAACACTAACTACTTATCCTCCAACCCGATCATCCACTCCCAATATTTATTTAATTTTCACACATATTTAATGTAATCATTTGTTAATAAACATACACCAAAAACAACAATTTGAACTTATAAATAAATATACAAATAAATATTTCTATCAAATGGTTTGATCAATTTTTTTGTACCTTTTTGACAGTGCATATGTTAAATTCATGATATGAAAATTAGCATAGAACGTACGTAGTTTACAAAAACTCAATTCCTTTTTGCAACCAGTTGCTAAAAAAAATCACGTTTAAAATTTATTGATAAACAATCGATTTTTTTAAAATAAAATGTGTCGGATAAGTGTTCGTTGGTTGTCGGTTGTTATCACAACTAATAGTTTTTATTATTTTTGACACTGGGTGAGATGAACCATATGAAAATCTTGTATATTTCCGAACGGATAATAATAGCATAGCACTGAGCTTCATCATTATATAGCACTACGCCCAAAACTAGAAAAATCTTAAATTAAATATTTTTATATTAAACTTAAAAATTCAGTCTGTTTTTTTTTCTGACTTTCCTTGAACTCTTGAGGAGGAGAGGAGCTAAACATTTGTATTACATTGTATATTGAATTTTACATTTATTAGGTTTACATTAAAACAATGAGACAAATTATTGGTGTTTGGTGGGTTATAGAGTAGTAAAAAAACCACAATGTTGTAAAAATCAACAACAGATTTTTGTTGATCTATGGGCTGCATCATTCTAATTTTTATACAAACCTCTATGTCGTAGGATTTATCAACCAATGAGATAAACACTGAGATCTGCTTAATATTTTTGCTTAATATTTTGAAAAGAATTTGCTTTGTCTAACTATCCTTAGGTATAAAATATTAACGGATTTGATTTTGCATCTAAATAAATCGGACATCAAGGTCTTATCACGTAATAA
Source organism: Diogma glabrata (assembly GCA_963693315.1). Taxonomy (NCBI): domain Eukaryota; kingdom Metazoa; phylum Arthropoda; class Insecta; order Diptera; family Cylindrotomidae; genus Diogma; species Diogma glabrata. The sequence goes on along the minus strand of OY856186.1, from coordinate 26,650,408 downwards.
ATACGATATAACTGATAACTAATATATAGATATAGATATAACTAAGAAAACCAACAAGCCACAAAAATTTATGTGTGTTATGCTCATGTTTTGTATATGTTGAACTTGGTGAGTTTTTCATAACAACCGTTGACCAACCATCACCAACTATCACGACCATATTGAATTATATATTATTCCATAACGTGCTAGACCTAAATTAAATTACTTAAAAATCGTTTCATAAGTGACAATTTGTAGTTTAGTCGTAGAAAAAAAATTGTGTTTTGGACGACCGATTGTAACGAGCAGCTGGTTATCGGTCGAGATTACCATAAGTAATCCAGACGTCATCAGGATACGATTGAGTTTGTTCCACTTGGCTTCAGTATTTTGATTCGATAAATTTTTTCCTCAATCTATTAAAAATGCTGAATGCATGCGATAATTAAATATAGATCAAGAGAAAACCAAAAATTTAAATCAAATTTGCTCTGACGACCCGAAAAGGTAAGAAGAGCAGAGACCATCACCCTCTGTCAACTCATCGACTGTCAAATGTTAATTACAAAAAACAACAAATATTGTTGCAGCAACAGGTTATTGTTGAATAATAATACCAAAAATTGTTGTATAAAATTAAACAGGTGAATAATTAAAAATTTGTTGCACCCAAAAAAACAGGTGATTGTTAAGAAATTCAAAACCTATTGCATCAAAATAAACAAGGGATTATGGATTGTTGAATTATTATATAAATACAGAAAAAATCTTTGCACCAAAAACAAACATGTGATTGCTAAAAGTTAATACAAAGGCAATCGTTGCACCTAAAAATTAACCGGTGATTGTTGAATAATTATATAAATACAAAAATTGTTGCACCAAAGATAAGCCGATGAAATTTGACTAATTCAGCTCCAAGCTCCAACCATAGGCATAAAACTGAAGAAAATAGGATGTCCTGATGAAGTAAGGATGTCCTCCATGGGTGAAGTTAGTGTGTCCTCGTTCTAGTGATTTCTTCAATGAAATACCTTCGAAGCTCTTAATGTTAGCTGTAATGGAGAACTGGGTACCTTGGAACTTCCAAGGTAACAAAGGAGTAGGTCTCGCACCTAGTGAGGTTTTTAAACCTAAGCTAGCTTCAGCTTGTGGGAACGAATGGTGATACCTACTACCCAGTACTAGGGATGGAAAAGTCGATTCCGATTCTACTCGAGAATCGACTTTTCTGCTAAAATAATCGATTATAAAGAATCGATTTTTCACTTTCAAAGTCGATCAAGAATCGATTCTTAGTATTCGATTTTTTTGACATTAGAAAACATTAGAAAAACATTTCTTCGTCATGGTTTTTCAATTAATTTGTTCAAACTTTATCCACAAATGTGATTGCTTAAAAAAAAAAATTCAATTAACAAAAAGTGTTGCGTTTGATCATGAAAGTGAATACACTGCATATCATCAACGCTCTTCACATGGTAATGGTATTTGGGATTTTTTAGACGACTCTTTGATACAAAACCATCAAAATAGTGACAGTGATGAAGTAGGCGGGTTGCCGATTGAATTAAAACAATTCATTAATCGGCCAACAGTTGACAGCAAAAGTAATCCGGATCCAATTATCACATGGAAAACACTCAAAAATGAAAACCCAAATTTATCAGAAATATGCCACGTCAACCATCAACCATGTGAGCGTTTATTTTCATACTATGGTCTGATTGCAAATCAGATTTGAAGTCGTTTAACGCCTAATCATTTAAATATACTACTTTTCTTAAGATCATGTTACAGAAAATAAGTGGTTTTCATAAGTTGATTGTCTAAAATTTATTTTGAATAAATGTATATCAATGAAATATAAATTTAAATTTTTTTCAGTTAAAGCTAGTTTTCTTAACATAGGAATCGATTAAAATCGAAAGAATCGACTTTTGCAGCCGGAGAATCGATTCTGAGAATCGAAATGTATAAAATCGAAGTAGGAATCGAGAATCGACTTTTCTATAAATCTTTCCATCCCTACCCAGTACAAATAAATGGAGTGCGCGTTTTGTTCTATATCCAGCAGATCAGAAGTCGAAAAGAAAAGTGTAAAAACAGGAAACTCTGGCGACCCCTACTGCAGGAGCAGCCGCTACCGCCCTCCCCCCCCCCCCATAGCTGCATCATTCACGTGGATAAACCTCCCAATACACTCACACCTACATACATACACGCCATCATACATAACGCCATACACTCACGCCTACATCCATACACGCCATCATACATACATGTATATACGCACATCCACACCTCCGACTTTCTAACCCGCAACACCAACTTTGGTCTGGCAATGAAAGTACGCCACACGTAGGTGAGGCCTCAAGTTGGCCTCACCTACGCCACGATAACGTAAATTTTGTTGATTCAAATTATCGTTAAAATTATTTACAAATGTGTTGAATTCATTCCCACTAGGTTTAACGGCAGGGTTATTTTCAGCCTCATTGCTATTATTATACTGAGCTGTCAGGTTCAACTTCTGCAAATTTATATTTATATAGCTGAAGTAATCTTAATTTAAACAATCAATTTGGTTGGAGACATTCGAAACCATCATATGTTGTTCCCGTTTTAGACAATTCATTTCAATAAAGTTGATTAATTACAAAAAAAAGTTTTATTATGCAACAATAAATCAACAAATATTGAGCTTAATCCAAATACATAACTTTACGCCGATTAAGAACATTTAAAAAAAACAAATGCTATACTATTTTCATGTTTGGCTTAAAGTAAATTACCCACAACGATAATGGTAATTCGATTTTTATAAAAGTTCGACTTATATAATTAAAGCAACAAAATTTTTAATTACATACATATTCCCATCCACACATCCACATACCCACACTCTCACACCCACGCACACATTCATAATCATACATATATATAACATAAAAGGTGACTCACCCCATAGTGTTGATAAATCCCACTTATCTATTCATTTGGATGCGTCTTAGCCCTGAATAATTATCAACCAATAAAATTCCTGTGATTCAGATATCATTTTCTGTTTGGATAGTAAGATTAGTACCCTTCCTATCACTATTATGATGGTGAATTGTAAATATTGAAACCTCGTAAAATAATATTTTTCTGATTATTAAGGTAGTCCTCTCCGGCTGTAGTTGGATAACCAAATTTTCTGTCGGATTTTGTTTTGACGGATCTAACTGATGATGCTGTACCGCTGATTGTTCACCACCCGGTATCGGAGGGTGATCCGGTAAGTCGTATATCGTGGCAAAACACAAACGAACAAAAATCTAGAATTCTGTAGATCGCTATTGTGACGTATAAGCAATTTACTCATGGTTCTTATTACCATTATACTATAAACTTTCGTACTATTTTATGTGTCGGAGTGTTAGACTAACATATCATTTTATTTAACAATTTATTGATGAACTAATGTTCGATTTATATACAAATTATTTTAACAAACAAATAGGGATCTAATCTAGAATTCGATAGATTGCCATTGTTATTTTTAGACAACTCACTAGTGGTTCAAATAAATATCAATACCCATACCATTTTATTCGGTGTAAGTTTAATATTTTACATCCTTACTCTTGCGTATTCGACATATCGGATCTATATTTTCACAACAAGAAAAGCACACACAAAAAAAAAATAATTACACAGAATAAATAAAAAAAAATGCTAACACACAAAATGATGACTGACACTTTACCAGCAGACGTCAAAAAATGCAATCAGAATAAGACAGAAAAATAGACGAAGAGTGTTTTCTTGAATTAAGGGTTTGCTATAAATTTTGAATTTCAAATGACTTAAATGAAAGCAGTTTCAATCAACAACATCCTCCGCAGCCGACGAAATATCGATCTTTGCTATTTTATTGAAGGGTCTTTGATAGATTTTTGAAGTTGTCCTTACGTCTGCTACTCTGAGATTTCCGTCCGTGCCAGGATACACATTTTTAACAATGTCTACGATGTCTACAATGTCCACGATGAATACGATGTCACCGACTTGTAAATATGGATTTTTACTATCATTCAACCACTTTAAACTTTTCAGCAAGAGGGGACGATATTCTCTAATCCAACGCTTCCACCATTGATCGGCTAACACTTGGCTTGCTTTCCAGTGATTTTTATTTAACAGAAATGCTTCATCCATGATTGCTTCATACCAACTATTGTTGTTTCTTCCAAAAATGAGTCCATTTGCGGTCAAAGCACTGGGTTCCAACGTGTCTATGGAAATATCGGTAAGAGAACGGTTGTTTATGGTGTTTGCTACATTAACTAATAAAGTTTGAAGTGTCTCTATTGTCGGGTAATGTTATTTCAATACAATTCTAAGGCTTGTCTTGACAGTCCATACGTTCCCAAATACCTCCAAAATGTGGTGCACCGGCTGGATTAGAAATCTATTCTATTTTCAGTTGTTGTCATAAGTCCTGTGATATCTGCCCACTGTCTTGTAACAACTTCAGATAACTTTTTAGCTCGTGATGGGCTCCAATGAACGACGTCCCTCGGTCTGAGTAGATTTTCTTGTAACGACCATGTAGATTGCAGAATCTTGAGATTGCCATTATCGTTGACGAGATTTCAAGACTTCGAACGACTTCTAAATGAACTGAACTCTTGTTTGAAAGCATGTAAATAGAAGTACCCAAACTTTGATTCTTTTTCGTCCTTCTGAGATAAAAAGCGGACCAAAATGGTCGCATCCAGTAAAGGTAAGTGGATATACATGGCTTTGAAATTTTTATCTTGATAGTGGTCCCATTTGCACTGGTCTTGGTTGTGTATTCTGATTTTGCACTCGTTTGCAGTCAAAAACGTTGTCTCAGGTCATTGTTCACTGTGTCCACGGTAACGTGATGGTGCTTGATATGATAACTCATTGCTAGATGTTTAGTTATTTTTGAGTTTTTGGTAGGATAATTGGGTTCCTTTCATCAAACGTCATTGTCTCGTCATTGATTCTTTCTTTTACTCTCAGGATGTCTTTGACTGGCTTTGGTGCCAGACGAAACAAGGGAGTTGACTTTTTCACAAATCGGTGCTGTTCGAAATCTGCGATTTCTTGTGAAAATGCTTCTTGTTGAACTTTGAGTATCCATAAACGTTCTGACTTTGCTTCGGCATCTGCGCTTGGTACCAGTGATTTTGAATTTTTTTGAATATATCTCTTGCCCTTAAAACGTAAGCTGTCGCGTTAAATAATCGACAATATCTTAAAAATTTGGTTTGATCAGGAACAGCTAATGAAACATCGATTTGAGAATACGTTGTCTCGGTATGAAGAAGTTTAGAGGGAAAACTTATTGCTTCAGTCTCGACCATCTCAGGTTTCTCACGGCGGGCCAATAGACCCGGCACAAGTTTTCTTTGGGTTGACTTCCTTGAATTCCTTTGTTGCTGCATCTGCTGCGTTCAGCTCCGATTGTATCCAGTGCCACTCACTTGTCTGGGTTTTGTCCTGAATTTTTGTAACTCTTGCACCGATTAATGCATTAAATTTTCCTGTTGTGGTTAGCCAATTTAAGACAATTGTTGAGTCAGTGAAGCAATATTGCTTTGTGATGACTAGGCCAAGTTCCTTCTCTACAGATTCTGCCAGTTAGCTTCCAATTACGGCTGCTTGAGGTTCGAGTCTTGGAACGGTGACATGTTTCAATGGGGCAACGTTAGACTCTCCTTGTACAAACGCTGTTGCAGTTTTTTGTCTTTGTTGTTATCTAACATAACTTCCTGGAAAATGTCAACGATCGATTCTTATTACCTTGATGCGGTGTTCTTCTTGAGGCCACTCCTTGAACTTTTGAAAAATGCTCTCGGGTATCTCTTGTTCCCATCTGGTATTAAAACCCCACAAGTCCTGGTAAAGTTTTTCGAGTCTGACAGTTAGTAGCAGTAAAAGACCCAATTGGGTCAAAAATGGGTCCGAAATCAGCAAATTTGGGAAAATCAAGGTTAAAAACAAACTGATCCGCTTCTATATCCCAGTTGAGTCGTGATCAAGGGTGACTTCGTGATCAAGGGCACGTATTTCTTACGTTGTTAAACTTGTAAAATTTCTTTCCTGGTTCTGAGATTTCTAGATTGACAATCCTTGATTCAGAGTCATGGTTAATCATGCAATTTGCCCATTGATAAGTGATCGGGGAAAAGACTCCATCTAGTTGGAGTTGGAATGTCTTCTTCAATCATGGATGCGATGGATCTTTCATCAAACAATGCTGCTGTTTCAACTCCCTCTCACCTCCCGGGGCCACGAAGAGTGACTTTTGCAGCTCTTAATAGTGTGTTGCACAGACTTATGTTGGTCAAGTTCGTTTCAATATCAACTTCTCCTGCTACGTTTGATTTTTCGATTTGGAGGGCTTTGTGGACAAGGTCTTGATGAACGATGGATCCACATTTTGGACACTTAAGTTTTTCTAATTTAGAGCGTTTGCCATTCGATTGAGCTGGCCATAAGCAAAGGAAACAAGCTTTAAAATCTCTGGATTTTTGTCTGCGGTCATCGATTGATATTTTTTTAAATCATCACAATCTGCTAGACATTGATGACTGTGAGAGCCAAAAATTTGATAGCCACGCTTTGGCTTGTTCCGGTTGTCGTTGAGGGCTTAAACTGTCTCAGTTTCTTCATATTGATCGTCTTCATCTGCCTCTAGCGTATTCATCACTGCTACTTGCGGCCTTTGACGATTCTGATTATCTCGTTGTAGAATTGATGCCGAGGGTTGGTTTTTATTGTTGCTTAGTGGATTGATGCCAGCGTATTGCGCATTAAGCTCAGTACTGAGCCAGCTGCAGAAGTCCTTGACAGAAAATAATTTTGATCGTCGATGTATATTGGCTTTGTAATGACCCCAAATGCTTCTAGATAGTGGGAACAATTTTTTTACAAATGTTACGAGTAGCTCAGGATTAATCAAGTAACCTTTTCCTCTAGTATTCTTGATAGTATTGGCAATTTTAAAAACGTTATTGTGTCAAAGCATAGAAAAAATGACCTATTCCTGCTGACCAAAATTAAGCTCCAGCCTTTCTAGGATTTTATTTACATTCTTTGGTGAGTTAAGCAACGAGACAACGGAGTTTTTTGCGCGCCTTAAAGAGCGTTGTTCAGTCTTCTTAAATTGTCCGAGTCCTTGATATTGTATTCTCTTGTGAAACGAACAAACTCAGAGTGAAAGTTTTCCCATTCAGTGACATCTCCTTTGAAAATTGGCTAGTCAAAAGTCACCAAGGATGTTTCGAAACGATAAACCCTTAAAAGCTTGAACCATGACATCGTTAGTTGAATAATTGTTGTTGAATCTTTTGTTCTTGTTTTCTTCTGGATTGATGTTGTCGATCCAGTTTCTCACTATGTTGCTTGACTCTGGCTCGTAGCAGCATCAGATCCGGAGGATAGATTAGAAGATGACTCTGCGAGGGCGTTTAACAAAAATTCGCTTCGACGTCTTTCTTTTTTGGCTTTTTAGCACGTTGAGTGCTTCTTATTGCTGTCGCATTATGGTTTTCTTTGTTTGAAATGAATTGAAATTGTTTTTTGAGGATTGGTGCTGACTTGTGCATTGCTTCTTGCGTCCGTTTGACTTGAAATGGATCTTTATCAATATACATTTGATATCAGGCAAAAATTGTGCTACGTAGTCATAATGACGGGCTTGTCTAGTACTTCGTTTAGGTTTTATCGTTAACGTGGTCTGTAAACACAGGGAGCTTGCAACCACTTCTCATCATTCAACGTAGGTATTTAGCTAATTTAGCTGATTTCTTACTTGTAGTTTTTGTATTCCTGTAATAATTAATAACTGTAAGTTAAACATGAACTAATGAAGCCACCAGTTTTGGTATAAATCTATGAAAATAATTCACTGTTTGAAAATTTTCAGAACATTTTAAACAAATGTTGACTGGAAAAATGGTCTAATAGCCATAGGTTAAACTGTAACATTAAAATGCAATGTGTTAAAATGTTATGCTGACCATCTCATGTAAGTAAAGCTATTCTAAAGCTACAAACAAAATTTACTTCTGTGACGTCCTTGCGTACAACTAGTGTAAAATTCAACGAAACTTAATTTCTAGCAGGGACGATACACAAAAGACAACATTAAAAGAAAAAAATAAATGTAAAACGAAACGAAAGAAACGAACAAAATACGAAGTGTAACGACTGCTTTATTTCGATAGAGATGATGTTTTACGGTTAGATTGTCATTTTAATCAGATCACGTTTTAATTTGAGATCATTAAGATCATTTCAATTCTTATAAAAAAAAATTGGATATAGACAAAAATAAATATATATTTGATAAAATTGTTTTTCAAATATGTAGTTGTAATCAAACTAAGTGTTTCATCATAATTACTGTGTTTTTAATAAAAATAAAAAATGGATATGTAAAAACACACACTCGACGTAAAGATGACAATAGGAACAAGAAGACAGCAGTCAACACTTATAAGTAAATTTTTTTTTTTATATATTATTACTTTTGAAATTTTTTTTACATATACGATGGAAGCAATGTTAGGCTAGTTGATTTGGTTAAGAGATTCCTAACCACGATTTCGTCGTTGCATTAATCCGTGATCCTGTATTATTTGTGTTTTTAATAAAAGTCCGGTGATTATAAAAAATTGGGACGAGGTTTAATAAGATAAATAGCAAACTCAATATAATTAAAATGGCACAATTTTATATTTTCTTGACATTACAGCATTAAGCCAAAAAATCACAAATTCATTTCTGTTGAAAAATACAAAAAAACATTCTTGGTTGTTCTCCATTTTTAACGCCTCGTTAACTATTTGAGTAGTGCTTAAAAGTACTCTGATAAATATGAGCCGCTGTTTGCACGTTCTGGGAAATTGTTCCACATTAGTTGAATGAGAATTCACATCTGATACAATACCGTAAGATTAGCCATAATCCTGAAAGAAATTAACAATACATCTTCAGCAAACGAATCTTAAGCAGGCAAATTCAAAATAAAATGTGCATTATAAAAAAACATTGACAATACAAATGGAAAAACAGTGACAAAAAAAAGTGTTATTAGAATAATAGTGAATTTTAAAAAAAAATTTCTGTTTAATATTTTTAACGCTGTTTGCCATGAACTCAATCAATTTTGGAGTATCTAGATGTTTAAAAAAATATTTTATAGTTGATCAATTAAACTGATTCAAAGCAGAAAATAAAAATTGAAAAAAAAAATTAAAACTGGCGCAGCTTGTTTAATATCAAAAATTATAACAGTACCGAAACTTTATATAGTTTCATCAGCAAACATTTTAATAACATTTAATGTTATTTACTATACTTATAAATTGAGCAAATTTCGAACTCATTAATAAATTTAAAATTTCATATTATGCAATCATAAATCATTTAGTTCAATATCATTCCAAATTGTACATATTTCTAAACTACTTCGTTTCTTCTAAAATATTTAACGAAAAAACTTCAATCAAAAAATCAAATCTCATTCAGTTTTAGTTTTTTTTTTTTGTATTATTATTTTCTTAGTTCTATCTTCAGACTTCCAAATAAATAACAGTAAACTGAACAACAACAACAATAAAAAACACAAATCTCAATATCCATACATATTGTATTATTACAACAAATAACAATAACAAGAATCTTTCTTTTTTTAAAGTAACAAATAATGACGAAACAAACCATGATCGTTGTGATCGTTGATCGCGAGTCAATTTTTGTTAAGAATAATAATAATAATAATCAACCAAACTATATCTATATAACTTTCGTATACATAAAATATATATCTTTTTCGTGAATTTCTTTAGATTTTCTTTTTTTTTATTGATTTTTTTAACTTCTTGAAATACGAAAAAAAAAACTTGTTTCTTTATAGCTCTAGTGGTGGTAATAACAAATAATAAAATAAAAACGAACAAAATAAGATCATGTTAGTTTGGCGCAAAGTGTTGGTTATATTTATATTTTCTCTGAGATATATTTTGACAGTATTTGTACATTTTATTAGATTGTATTGGTTAATAAAACTAAATTATTTGTAAAATTAATAATAATCATTTTTTTCTTTATATTAACAATCTATAGCCAATATTTTAGATGTTTTGTTGTTATTATAATATTTCAAGTAAGTTTAAATGCCGCCGGTTTGAAATATTATTATGGATTAATATAACATAGAATACAATAGTCTTTCTCCACGTTTATGATTATTCTTCAATGTATTTGAAAATAAATTAAGAAACTTATAACAAACAAAAAATAAAAGAGAAGAATGGAATTTTGAGATATTTTAAGTTTATTTCTTATACAAAAAAAAAACAATCACAAAGATGCCATTGTAGAACGAAATAAAGTTATACAACGATTGTGAATGATAGAATGAAACAAAAATTGTTATAAAAATTGCACTAAGTATTAGCCAAAGGTGCTATAATAACGTAAGAATAATTTTTTTTTCGGTAAAAAAAGAAAGAGTAAAGATCCTTTAAATTAAAAAAAAAAAATGCAATTTTTATTATTATCACGATCATTCTATTGTTGTTGTTGTTTTGTTTGGTCGAATGTTTTTTAATTGACGAGAGTAAGAAATCAATTTGTTTTTATTAAAACACAATAATAAATCATTTTCTAAGATGAGTTGATAAACACAAATTAATAATCAAACGATTTAAGTTTTTTTTTTTTGTTAAGTTGATCACATATTTAATATCAATAAAACTAATTAAAATTCACAAAACGAAATATGATACTTAAGTAGCAGCATTAATTTTAGAATGATAAAATAATATATATATAACTTAAATTTTTTTTTTAATATTTTGTTAAATATATTAAGATTATGTAAAAATAGATTTTAATTTTTTAGCAAAGTTATAGAAACAAAAACCAATAACTTCTTATATGGATATATAGATTTTTTTCTTGTTGAATATTTAATTGATATGATAAGAATAAAAATAAAAGAAAAAGAAAAATATATATTTGCGGTTAACAAAGAAGTTTTTTTGCTTTTATTAATAAAGAAAAAGTGGTAATAAAATTTATTAATTCATATAAATGTGGTTTTATTTTATTTTATGGTAATATAATTGAAAGATCTATTACATTACGAAATAACAGTTCTTATGTTTTTTTATAGTTAATAACATAGCTGCGCCAATTTAAAAAAATTAAGCAAGAGTTTAGAATTTATATAAAATGTTTTATAATTGCGATTTTATCTATTAAAAAGTGTATTATATCGTCTAATTGCTACAATTGGTATCATTTTTAAGCACAAACCTATTAAAGTATTAATCCGATTATAAATCATCATCATGATTTACAACAAACATAAAAACATCATTTTTTCTTAAATAATCTTCTGTCATAGAACTTTTATTAAAGGTCTAACTGTATCTCATCTATATTTTTATATAAAACAAGAACAGAAATATTAAAGTATTAATATACATTTTTTTTATAAGTTCATGATCGCTATTTATTTTACTTTTATATGACAAGAAATAACGCAGTCGAATAAAACTTCATTCTTGATTGACTGCTGATTATGTAAATTAGTTTTGTGAGTAAATTTATACACGAAAGCTTCGTATAAATAATTGTATCTCCTTCTTTGTTATATTTTCCATTACATTTTTCTATTCTTACTAACAATCACATATTTTGTACATTATGTTCATAAAAAAAATGTATTTTGATAATTTACTTGAAATAGTATTTCTTACAAATAAATTTTCTTGTCGTCGAAATGTCTTGTCGATTTTTACAAATATAGTTATTTTTTTTTTTAAACTTTGACTATTTAATTATTTAAATTTTTTTTTTCTTCAAGGTTGATTCAGTTTAATTTATGTTTCATGATTGTTAGTAATTGTTTTTTATTATAAAAAATAAATATACCAAAACAAAAAACTGTGTGACCAATTTAAAAATTTAATTAGTTGAAAACGAAGTCGAATAACAAAAAAAAAAAAACATAAAAATTACCAAAAACTAATACCACGCATTCTCCGTCTTGCTAGTATTTTTCATCTTCGGCGTAAACACAAAATCTTAAAAATGTCTTCGTTCTTAATATTATTATTATCATTATATTTATTATTTTTTGTTATGTATAATTTTTTAATTCCAGTTGTGTTTTTTTATAATGAATTTAATTTCGTTGTGTTAGTCGATAGTGTTATTGTATAAAAATTTTTACAATAAAAAGAGAGAATCTGAAAAATAAAATACATAAACAAATTTAAAAAACTAATGAGCTTTCGGCCGTATGCTTGCGGCCATTGCCGTATCTCATGTCGTCTACATACTTGTTTAGTTCACGTTGTTATATTTTATTCTATTTTGTTTATATTCGTTGAATTATTTTTTCATGATATATTTTGTTATGTTTGTGTTGTTTATTCTTTGATATAGGAAAATGCAGGCAGTAATAAATTTGATGAAACACACAAACTTATATTCAATAAAAAAAACATTAAAGGAGAAAATAATAAAAGAATAAAACAAAAATTATGTTTTTACTATGAATAGAGTAAAACCATAAATAATTTTTATTGAAAACAAAGTGAAAGAGATTCAAGAATGTTTTTTAGAATTTTTTGTAGGTTCGTCGCTTAGTTATTTTGATATAAACTATGTCTTTCTGATGCCATGTGCTGAGTTTGTGTAAAACTAACTTTGAATGTTTGTTTAATGGAATGCATGTGTTTTGTTATTTTGAAAAGATTTAGATTATATAGATCATAATAAAAACTAAAAGATTTTGTTACTCGCTAAATTGTTTGATGGCTTTAAGCAAACTTTACTATAGACAGTTAAGCTCATCTTTTTGTTTTAAATGTATGTTTTTATTTTAAATGTCTATGGGAGCCATCAACTAACATGAAAATATTTTAGATTTTCGTAGACCAAACTTAACCCCGACATTTGGACAGGATCGATCACGACACCATCTTTCGGAATTACTTCCAGATTGATCCCCTTTTCTAACTTACGTTAGTCCTTCACCATCTCCCCTTCGAACCATTTTTAATGATCGACTTTCGCAACCTATGGTGTAATCTTTACGTCAAACGTTGCACCTTGCACCTTTTTACTTTTTCCATTCGAAAATCGGAAGGCATTGTCCTCTTCATACAATTGTCGCATGCTCTTTTATTACATATCCCATACCTATGCAAATACGATTAGAAACTGCCATGTCCCGTCAATGTCTGCATGAATTAGAAGTCCACTAGCCCGCGTTTCATTCTCAGCCATACCTTTATATTTGGGATTAGACGAAACGTCCACACCAGTTTAAAAAAGTGTTCAATACCTCAGATGCATTTTGGACTAAGATCTAGGTTTGCAGAGGCATCTTGTTGTGATAAATATTCTTGTTGTAATAAATACTCTATAATTCCACAAAAAAAGCACAAACTTTGATTTTTATTAAACAAAGGTTAATAGAATTTTATTGCAATTTTACCAATTTTACCAAGCCTAAGTAATATTACGTAATATTACCAATTTTATCAGTAATTTTACCATGGGTAATATTACCTTTACATCTGTAGTCATATATCATATGTATGACTAACATACGTGTGGTTGTCACGAATGTAGAACTTTAATTAAATTTAATTGTTATAATTTCAAAGCAAAGTTTAAAGAATTACCAAAAATTTATTATTTTCAACTCAAAACTGGTAATATTTATAATGCGCTTCTAGACATCATACAAAATAAAAAAAAATTAGAACTGATCTACTAAGACTATCGAGCTCTTTCAACACTCTTTCTAAAATAAAATTGAACACAATAGCACCCTGGTGTGCAGACGGGTGGACACGGTGGAACAAAATCTGAGCTAGGACATCTAGATGAGCATGGTGATCCATAGTATCGGAAAACTTCATTTTGAGGACAAGCTGTAAGAATAAGAGATAAAAAAAAACACAAAAAAAAAACAAAAAAAAAATTAAATAAAAAGGGTTAAGAAACCCTGAAAATAAAATCTTTTAAAAAAACAACAAAAAAAAACAAAAAGCGCACTGAAAAGGAAAAAATAAAATTAAAATTAAAAAATTAAAAAAAAAATAAAAAAAAAAACAAAAAACAAAAATTAAATAAAAAGGGTTAAGAAACCCTGAAAATAAAATCTTTAAAAAAAAACAGAAGCGCACTGAAAAGGAAAAAATAAAATAAAAATATTCGAAAAAAATAATGCAAGAGAGTTTCGAATAGGAATAGCACGCTTAAAAGTAAAAAATAGAAAAAAAATTCAGGAATGGTTGAGCCAAAAGATAACTCGGGCCGCATATTGATGCAAGACCTTAGTGGTCACATAGGGGTCTTAAATAAAGTAAAGGTCACAACACATTTTGAACAAAAAAGATTTTAAACGAGTGTGTTTTTATATCGTTGTTATGCATATTTTATATTCTCTAAATAAAGTACTCTCAGATGTTCCTTGTTCTCACACCCGTAGAACAATTACCACCATTGCTGGTGTCGGAGGCTGAGCCTATGGCACACTTTTGCTGCTGGCCGAACTTAAGCAGTCAACCATAAAATCGCGGATCCGTCACGCTCATGTTTGAGCTAAATTGTATATTTGTGTATTCTCAAAATATAAATTGCGTTCTTTTAAACAACTACTCGATAGATAGATACTATTGTTGGGCGTGCATAGCTTCCATTCACAAAAACATGAGAGATCTTTAAGATCCTATTGTGGAAGGCGGAAGCCCTTATTTTTTATTACTGTCATGTCTTACCAGTTGCAGTTGCTTCCAAAGACTAGAACACAATTAGCACTCGAAGTTGTTTAGGTCTTTAGAAACTCAGGTCTTCGGCGTGAAAGCTCGTTGCACTTTCCACCACACCACTAAACGCTCAAACATCAACTAGTATTATCTCTTAATCTTAAATTGTTCAAATCGAAATAAAAATACACTCGTTTAAAATCTTTTTTGTTCAAAATGTGTTGTGACCTTTACTTTATTTAAGACCCCTATGTGACCACTAAGGTCTTGCATCAATATGCGGCCCGAGTTATCTTTTGGCTCAACCATTCCTGAATTTTTTTTCTATTTTTTACTTTTAAGCGTGCTATTCCTATTCGAAACTCTCTTGCATTATTTTTTTCGAATATTTTTATTTTATTTTTTCCTTTTCAGTGCGCTTCTGTTTTTTTTTTGTTTTTTTTAAAAGATTTTATTTTCAGGGTTTCTTAACCCTATTTATTTAATTTTTGTTTTTTTTTTTAATTTTTTTTTAATTTTTTAATTTTAATTTTATTTTTTCCTTTTCAGTGCGCTTTTTGTTTTTTTTTGTTGTTTTTTTAAAAGATTTTATTTTCAGGGTTTCTTAACCCTTTTTATTTAATTTTTTGTTTGTTTTTTTTGTGTTTTTTTTTTATCTTTTTTTAATTTTTTTATTTTATTTTATTTTTTCCTTTTCAGTGCGCTTTTTGTGTTTTTTGTTGTTTTTTTTTTTTAAAGATTTTATTTTCAGGGTTTCTTAACCCTTTTATTAAATTTTTGTTTTTTTTTTTGTTTTTTTGTTTTTTTTTTAATTTTTTTTTTAAGTTAACACAAAAAAAAATGTTAAATGGATGCTCCCTTAGTGTCATATTTGACATTTGAAAGGTTTTTGCACTATACAATATGGTCGCCGGTCCAAAATGGCGGCAATTATAGTCTAAGAACCTTTCTTGGCCTGAGACCTTTCCAACGATATATCATATGTGGTTTCTGCGGTGGAAAATTATGTCATATTGGACATTTAAAAGATTTTTGCAAAATTCACTATGGCGGTCAATCCTAAATGGCGGCGATTATAGTCTAAGAACCTTATTTGGCCCGAGACCTCTCCAACGATGTATCATATGAGGCGTCTGCGATGGATCATATGGGCTATACGCGAGGACAAAAAAGCGTTACAAACCCATATATATATATATACATATATCTGGAAGGACTGAATAGAAATAAAAGATTTTAAAAACAGAACTTATTATCTGATCCTCCATTAATAAAATCGTAATATATACCTGGAGATGCTCGTGTAGTATTAATCGTTATCATCGCAACTACAACGCATAATACAGCAATTATTTTAATTTTCATTTTATTGAGATGTTTAACTTTCAACTATTGCAACTAAACTGATATTTTTTTTAAACATGACAACAGTTTATATATTGAGAATTTCTTATTTAATTTCTTACATTTTTACGTTCTAAATACTGTTGTATTCAAAATAATTAATGATTCCGTTCAATCTGATGACATTCGAAATGAACTCTCCATGATGTACAAAACTTGTGTAGAGCAATATTACTTTTGTTTTGATAATAGATATTATAAATTTACAGACGGACTACCAACGGGATCTCCTTTGTCCCAAGTTTTGGCAGAAATTTTATGAACTTTTTTAAGATTGAAATTTTAAATTTATCAATTCCACTGTCTAGTCACGTTTTATTTTGGTATCGTTATGTTGATGATATTCTTTGTCTTTGGACTGGAACTGATTTAGAATTAGAGTCGTTTCTTGAAATAATTAATAATAAACATATTTCTATTGAATTTACAATCGAAAAAGAAGTCGAAAATTGCATCAATTTTCTTGATATAAGTATAAGTCATTCATTTTCTAAATTCTCTTTTAATATTTATCGTAAGCCAACATGTACAGATTCTATTATACACTCTACTTCTAATCATTCGTCAAACATAAAACATTCAGCCATTCATGCATTGGTTGATAGACTTATAAAAGTCCCTCTTTCCGCAGCTAATTTTCAAAAGGAATTAAATGTTATTTCGAACATAATTTTTAACAATGGATATAATCCTACATTAGTTCACAAAATTTTACGTAAGAAATTAAAAAATATTTCTTATAATTTAATTTATCCAAACCCCGTCCTTGAAATAAAATTATGGCGTAAAATACTTTACACAGGTAATTCAAGCCAAAAATTAGGAAACAAAATTTCAAAACATACAAATTTAAGTTGTGCTTATTATAATAATCATAACCTTCAAAATCTTCTTGTAAATAATAAACAAAAATTAAATAAGTTTTCAAAATCTGGAGTCTATCAACTATCTTGTTCAGACTGTGATGCAATCTATATTGGACAGACAGGTCGTCCGTTTCATGTTCGATGTGCTGAACATTTTCGTAGTTTAAGATTAGGACAAACATCTTCCACCTTTTCTAATCATTTAATTGAGGAAAATCATACTAGTAATTTTATAAATAACAACAATATTCAAATTTTACAGTATGAAACGAAAGGTCTTAAACTTGATATTTTGGAAGCTTTTGAAATACGTAGAGCAATGCACTTAAACAAAAATTTACTAAATTCTCAAACCGACGTTATTTGTTCTCCTTTGACTAATCCGGATCTATTTTTCGGTCATCATTTTTAGAAACTATTAAATCAACAAATTTATGGTATTTCCATTATCAACCAATTAAATAAGAAAAATTACCTACTTTTTAATTAAATGTTTTAACAATTTGTTTATATAAATTATTTAATCTAGTTATTCATTTTTCATTTTATTTTTGATTCAAATCAAAATTTTTCTTCATAAACTTTTTAAATCGCTCTTGATCTCGATCTTGGTGTAAGCCGAAATGCATTGAACAAAAATTTTTAGAAAATAAAAATAAAAAACATAATTGCGAAATAAAAACAAGTGATATAAATTTTTAATTTATATTAAAATGTTTCGTCAAGTGCCGACAGTTGACACAATTGAATTTATTTCTTATTCACTTGATGTCAATACATATTTTCGTTTATATTCATAATAAATTTATTTTATTATAAATTTCTTTTGTTATATTTATTATTTGAACAGTTTGTTTAGAAGCATTAAAATAAACTTTTTTGAAACAAACAAATCCAATTAACGCTTATTTGCACAATTTCTATGTGGTGAGGTTTAAATGGATTAACTTCATCACTGATGAAGAGCGTAGAGTGTTGGTTGGTCCTGGCTGAGGAATGGGTCGGCTTGATCTAGCGCTGCGGGAAGCAAACTTTCCTTCAACGTAAGAGGAACCTGGCGCGTCCAATGACCGGGAGTTCGACCAGCGAAACGTCAAGAAAAAAATCTTCGTACGTGTTTTCTCTTTAACATTTCCGCCATACTCTTCGCCAATTATTACACTCACGTAACCTGAAACACGAAAGAAAAAACAACCCGTCTAAGCATGGATCAAGTACATGTTTACTTTAAAATTAAACCGAATCACATATCGTCGGCTACACTTAAGTATAACTACAATTTAGAAAAAAAAATAAGCTCACAAAACGATTTATTGCGAGTCTGTGCACGGTTGCTTGAACATTTACTAAATGAGACTTAGCTAAATCGTCAATAAGAAATATCTCTCAAACCTATTTCACGCCGTTTTTTGACAAAAACAAACAAACATTTAACTGAATAACAAGATAAGAAAACTTGAATCTATAAGCCTTATATAAAGGTCCAATTGCAATCAAAATACGCCAAACTAGTTAAATGGAGAATTAAAAAAGTTATCGGAGATTTAAATGTTCAAGCAACCGGGCATTAACAAGCTTTTAAAAAAAAGTTACTATCAATAATTAAAAAAATTGTTTTTTTTATTTATTGACAAACAAATTTTATTTTCAAGCTTGTTTAGAAGCGCAATAAATCGTTTTGTGAGCTTCTTTTTTTTCCTAAAATGTCGATACACGTAAATGCTTTGTAGCCGACGATATTGTTTGACATTACGATATGGACTTTTTTATTCCACTTATATAAAAAATTCTTACCTGCTTAAAGAAAATCCAACTAATCCAAATCCGCAGTGCTGGTTGTATTACCGAATTTATTTACTTGTACTACGCGTGCATTTATGCCGTTCAAAAATGTAATGAAAATTCCGCTTTTATTTTCAACATGACTGCACAAATCTCTCTTCAGAAATGAAATTTTATTGAATTTCTATACCAAACACATTTAACGCAATAAAAATAGCGGTAATTTTTGCCATCTTACACTAATTTGGTATAGAAATGGTTATTTTCAATTTATAAATCTCCAAACTTTATAAGATTAGAAAATAAATTCAATACCAAGCATATATGAACGCTACGCGGCAAATTGTAACTAACTGAATTTTTAACCCCGTTTATATTATTTGGTATAGAATTGGGAACTTGAACATATTACACTAGTTGGATATAAAAATGGTATAGGTTCAATTTATAAATCTTCATACTTTATACGATTAGAAAATAAATTGTATACCAAACATTGATAAATGCGGCGCGGCACTTTGAAATAACAGTGCTTTTGCCTGAGCTTATATTATTTGGTGTAAAATTGGGAAGTTCAACTTATAAATTATCTGAATACTTTGCACTTTATAAAATTCAATACCATTTTTCGCATACATATACTTTATAAACAGAACGTTATTAAAAAAGTATCAATTTTAGACTAAAATTTTCAACAGTGTATCAACTTGAAATTTTCTATAGTTATTAAACGTGTTGTCCCACACCTGATGATAACAAAAAAAATTGAAATATTTGTTTTTGTTTATATTTTATGGACATTGATAAGGAGATAGTAAAACAAAAGTTTTTTTTAAGGAATCGAGTTTGGTCTAGAAAAATCGAAAAAAATGGAAATATTTCAAAAAAGATTTTCATTGAATTTTTGACTGCTTAGTTTTTAAGATATTACCAAAAACGAGTGGTTTTTTTGTAAGACCCCCCCCCCCCCCTCCCTAACTAAAACTTTTTTTTGTTGTTACAATTTCAAATGTTCATTAGAGGTTTAAAGTAGAAATTTTGAAAAAAAAAATATTTTTGATCATGACATGTGGGGGGGTGTTATATGAAAGGTGATTTATTTTTGTAGTGTAAAAGTGTTTTTTTTTGAATTTTCGAAAGCACAGTTTTCGATTTATTTTCAAAAATTTAAAAATTATTTTTAAAAAAATTATATTAGCGGACCTATCTATAAGGTAGCCAAATAGAAATTTGATATTTGTGTATCTACTTGGAGGGGATTTGAAAATCTCAAACAGTTGGAAAAAGATCTTTTGGAGAGACCAACAAGTCAAAATAAGATTGTAAATTTTATTCTGTGTCATTCGTTGGTTCAAAATTTTTTTGTCCATGAGTTTGGTTGTAAGAATCCCCCCCCCCCCCCCATCCCCGCTGTAAGAATCCCCAAGCATCATGTTGAACTATGTAGAATAGCAGAGGCAAGAAGTAATTTGATTTTTGTAAAAGACCCGCAATAATCATCTTGTAAAAAAAATTTAGTTTATTTTAATCTATTTCCAAAAAGCTTTGGAAAGACGTTAACGATGTGATTCAGTTTTTCAAAATAGAGCGGCTCAAAAAATCAAGCGATTTTAAGCCAATGCAAATTTTCGAAGCTTTTATAATAATTATGCTATATTCGATTAGGCAAGTGACAAGTTTTCAAGATGCAGATTATGTTCTGTTGCAACGAGGATAGCTATGTGAATATCATTTAAAAAGACAGAAGTGGAATTCAATTTCTTTGTTACTTTAGTACTGCAGAAGCACTGTAATGTTAATCCTAAGTTTTCAAGCGGTAAGGAATACAAACGAACAAGTTGTACGTTGGGGAATTCTTTGAGTAGGATGGGAGTAATGGACCTTATTGGTTGTTGGTGGTTACAGTAACATCAGGTCATGTGCTTTTTCAACAGGCTGCGGGTCCTCGCTAACATGGAAATTTTAAATAACATAATATTACATTGAGATAACGTGACTAGTAGGATGTTGTGGAGGTGCGGTGGGTGTGAAAGATAATAGGGATACATCTGAATGGATTATTTTAATACTTCACAGTAGATGATATTGACCGTACTTCGTCCTGCGATCATTACTAGACTATGTTCTAATGAAATAGAACACAAAGACAATGAAAAAAATGTTAGTTGTGTATAGCTAAGTAATATTTCAAAGTACAGATGAGTTAGTCTTTGTAACAGCGGTACTTAACAGTCGCCTGAGTTTTGAGATGGCAAAGATTTTGTGTGTGGTTTATGGCACGGAGTGGCAAGTATTTACAAGTTTTAAAGCAGTGGTTGCGGTTTTTAAAACCTGCTATACAAATTGCATGAATAATTCTGTAACCAATTTTTGGACTAGACATAGATAGTCGAATGTGTGTTTAGGCAGCTGTTGTTTGTGTGAAGAACAGCGATTCACAAGGTCATTATACTAGGTCACAAGGTCACTATCAGTTGACATTTCCTTGTTGTGATTTATTGACTGAGAAGCTGCAACAATAGATGAAGAAGTTGGTTGGGAAATTGTTCAAATTTTTGTAGCTTCAAGAATAAATTCAATAATATTCTTATATTCCCAATAAACCTTATATGATATTTTATTATCTGTCTTTTATCTGTTTATTATTTTATTATCTGTCTACTTTCTATTATCTATAATATTTTCTGTCAGAATTAGAAGTGAGATTTGGGTAAAAAATCCAAAACTACTCGAAACTTTGCTATCATAAGCCATTTCTTAAGAAAGGATTGGTTTTTGGATTTTAATCCACAGTTCTCTAATTGTTTGCATTTTACGATAAATTTTCATCAAATGAAGACCAAATTACTACGAATATTGAAATCATAATTCATTTGCATACAAAATCAAATGAAACTTAGATCTTAACGTGAGATAACAAATTACAAAAAAAAGCAATATATGGAAAAAAACAATTCTCGTTGTTTTGGAAAATAAAAATTTTGGCAGTAGATTATTAAACTTAATAAACTAAAGGTTCGTCGCCTAAGTCTTTTGATCTGTGTACATCCACTTACGATTCAATTTACACTTACGATAGTATTTTATAATATCACTCCACAATTCTGTAAAAAGTTCGTTGCCATTTGTGGTTCGTTGCCTTAGTTTTTTGACGAATAAAAAATTGGATTATAAAATTGAGGTTCGTCGCCTGAGTCTTTTAATAAAAACCTCAAATTAGTTGTTTTTTCTTCATATTTTCGAGTAATTGTCTTAATCAAAATGAATCTTTCAATTATCTAGAGGTATGTTTCATCACGAACACAAAGCATATGCTTATCAACATAATCTTATCAATAGCGTTAACATGAATTCAAATATGAAAAATAAAAATAAAAAAACCGCTTCTTGTCTTTTATATCGGTTACCTTTCTGTATTTTAATTTCTTTGAACACATAGAAATTTCATGCAAAACCAAATATATATTATTTTGTAAATGTATTTTGATTACAGATCATGTGATCAGCGTTAAAAAAATAACACATTCTCTCTTTAATCATTGATTTTCGTAATTTTGAATTTAAAGAAAATGGAAGAAGAAAATTTTTTCTTAATTTTTTTATTCTGGTATACGAAAAGCTACGGTAGCACGGCCTAAGGAAAAAATTCGCCTCTGTTTATCGATTATTTTGTTTGTCTCATTTTTTAACATCGATCGTTGTCTTACATTTATAAGCTTTGGTTTTTGTGATTTTTCTTAAAAATTCAAACGAACAGGAGTAATGAGTATATAATCAAAATCATTTAAATCTTTATAATAATTTAATAGTTTTATTAAAATTTATTTAAACCAAAAAATTACTTCTAAAAAGTCATGAAAATTCATTCATAAAAAAATGAACGAAAATAAAAACGTATTTGTATGTTTGTTTCTTGTTTTTTTATTGATCGATTACGTGATCGTTGGATCAGATTTGTATTGTATTGACTGCACAAATTGCACCTTCAGGGAATATTTTTCATCTCGCCTACTTTTTTATTATTACAACTTATGTTTTATTTTTAACTTTATTATGTTTTTATTATTGTTTTTATGTTTATTATGGTGAAAATTAATAAAATATGTGAAAGTCAAACAAATAAATAAATTCTATGTTTATCGTTTGAAAAATAAAAAATTGACATACACTAAATTATAT